>JAAGEH010000034.1:1570334-1592817 GCA_011751065.1 Lasiurus cinereus | reverse complement strand
TACACTATACTGTACTCTGTTTTTAATGTACTTTTTTCACTCATAAACATTCCATTATTAAATATTTTATAGCACATTAAAAATGTTTTTTTTTGTAGTTGCTTAAAATTTATTAATTTTTTTTAAATTTTTTTTATCTCACATTAATTCAGAACAGCAAGGACCTTTGGTCAGAGTGGCCATAGCCCAAATAGCAGAGACAGAGGCTTCCCTGTGTTCATAAAATGGCGATGAGCAAACTAAGTCCCCAAAAGATAAGAAAGCAAGCACAGAACATCTGTAATCAAAGTTACATTACAGACCCACAAAACTCTCACTAGCAAAGTGTTTGGGGCAGCTGATGTTTTGAGAGGGAGAACAGGGAGGTTCCCCAAGATTAAGAACTCTTGGTAGCTGCTGGGAAGTTCCTACAATCCCTGCCATGGGTTCAGTCTACCACAAGCATCTGGGGCCCCAGCAAAGTAGGATATGTCCCCATCTTTAAACAAATTAAACCAAATAACAAAGAGACAGAAATAACAGAGACACTCTTATATACAAAATTATAGGCATGGGCAACCCACAGACAAGAGCTTCACACCATGTTTTCCCAAACACTGATCTCTTCTTGTTCCCAGTTAAGAGGCTATTTAAGAGTGCCTGTATGTTGGCCCAGTTGGGGTTATGAGTGATGAATATGGAAAAAATTAAATCCATGATCTTAGCAAGATCTTCCAGGTAGGAGGGATTGGACTTTTTCCAATTTAGCAAATCTGAGGTGGAGAATGGAGCATGGGCCCGATCAAATCCTGCTGGGACTCCATTCTCAGTGGCTCCCACCCATATATGGCTGAGTGGGGATTGCCTTGCTAGGGAAGTAGCTCTATGCCCTGCAAATTCAATTCCCTCCTTGTACTAATCTAAAGGGAGAAGGGTGACCATCTCAGGCTCATTTTCAGCTCCCAGGGTCCAGGATAAGGAAGGAGCTCCCAGCTTTTGGAGCATGTGGTGGACTTCTCCTAACTACGGACCATAGGCAGCCTCTCCCTGTTTCTCCCTCTTCTCTTCCCCCGATTATCTACCTTCTTTTGTTACAGGTACATCTTTTCTCTGAGTCAGAATTATGCAAAGATATAAAGGTTCAAACATACGGCACTCCCCCCATGTCCCTGACCTCTGACAACACAATTCTAACTGCAATGCAGGATAATAGTTTAAGGAGCCATTTAATGGCCTCCTTTCCCCAGAATTTAGAGCATACATAGGCCAAGAAGTATTGCAGTAAAACACACTTTTCCTTTTTTTTTTTTTTTTTGCATTTCAGTGTAAGTAGTCCAATCCCCATGATCCATCCCAATAGAGTGTCTTTTTGGATCAAGCCACCAGCACCCATTCTTGAACAATTTAAGCAACATTATAGGCAAAGTTACACCAGCCAAAACCACCCTAATATACAATATTTTCAAGTTTGCACAACAGACAATCATTTGTGGTTTACCATGCATAGCAAGACCTTATTGTGCACAGCCAGACAGGGACCTGTCTCTACCCTAAGTTGATCAGGCATGGGTGCAGAGACGAGGCAAAAACCTTGAGAGGCTGCTTGCAACCAGGAGCTGACAGCGCTGCAAATAAAAAAGTCCAGGCCTCACCCCCCAGTCCAAGCAGCAAGGGGGATCCTCGGTATTCACACTAGAGTATTCCCCCACTTGTATCCCACCAGAGTCGCCAGAGTATGTAATCAGACAACCAAGAGTCCGGACTGCCTGTCACTACGTAAGCCAATTAAGCAGATATGAGGTTGAATTATACAGGAGCGTTTATTCCAATAATGCCGGCAGTCTGGGGGAGCAGGGAGTCATCCACAAAGATCTGCTCTGCCCCTGCCCATAAGTCAACTGCTTGAATTGGGTAGAAAGGGAAAGATTAGGTGGAGAGTAAGAATTACAGGCATGGGCAAGCAGGCAAGGCATAATTGTTACAGGGTACAGGCAATAGGGGCTGGGGTTGTTTCAGCCATGAGGTTGTAAATCTTTCCATAACTGTAAGCAGTTCTCAGGGAAGGAGGATGGAATGCATTCCAATGTCAGCTCCCAGGGCATACAACTTTCAGCCAGATTAGAATGTGCTTTTTCTAATCAGAACAGAACAATTACAGTTAACAGAGCATGATTAATATTTCTTATAATGGTAGCTGTCCCCAATATTTTACTTCCTTCCCTAACAAGTGTGCTCTGGATCCAACCTGTTTGAATAGTGAGGAATAAAAGACAGACGTTTCCTGTGCATTTGGAACCTGCAGAAACCACCATCCTGAGCTGCCCAGTGCAGGCCCCATTGGCATCAACGCACAACCTGCCTGTGGGCTCCATTACCTTGGTCTCAGCCCTTCTTGTTCTCTGCGGAAATGGACAAGCATCAGTTTCTCAGGGCTCAAAATGGCTTTTCATGTGTGGATTAGGGCCAACTCCCAAAGGTACTAGAAACGTGGCCAGCTAAGTGCAGCAATGGATGGCATTCTTCCCAGCCTCAACTGAATTTAAACCACGACACCCTTGTGTTTTCTACAGCTTCCCTTGCTAACGGGGTTATAGATGCCTTTAAAAAACATTTCAAAATAATATTTCAACACCCAGCATTACATGTTTTTCCCTTTGAAAAGCCTCATCTATCACACATCTCTATATCTTGCTTTAGGGAAGTGGGGGGGTAAGGGAACAGAGGAGATAATAACATGCTAAGTAGGAAGTTGTGAGACATGAAGGAAACAAACCCCTATGCATTTGCTTCATGTTCAAAAATGGGCTGAATGGAGGATTCTTTTCACGTGTGTGTGTGTGTGTGTGTGTGTGTGTGTGTGTGTGTGTGTCTGTTTCTCCTTGCAGTCTTTCTGTGTGGCCTCCTCCAGGTAAAAGTGCAGTGTTTCCACTGTTGCTTATCCAACTGTTCAGATTCCTCTTAAGCCACTTGACAGCACAGTCACAATCTCCCTGAGTCTCAGTTTCCTCATCTGGAGAATGAGAATAATAATTTTATTGGCCTGATTTCCCTACAAGGTGCCTTGATGAGTGAAATGGGTGAATGTTTGTAAGAGCACTTATCTACACTAACAAAACAGTAAGATTCAAATTGACCATACCTTTGCAACACCTGCCAGCCAATCAGGAGTGAATATGCAAATTAACCCAACAAAGATGGCAGATTAATTTGCATACTCAAGCACTGAGAGGCCAGGGGCAGAGTGGGACGCTTGCTCTGCACTGCCCCAGCTGCTCCAGACCTCTAGGCAGTGTGGGAAGGTGGAAAGGCATCTCTGGTCAGAGCGAAGGCAGTACCGGTAGCCAGGGGGAAGGAAGGCCCATTCTTGCATGAATTTTCACGCATCAGGCCTCTAGTTCATCCTAAAGTGCTACACAAATGTGAGTTACTGAATTTTACAAAATAATTTGAAAGAAGTATTAAGTGTTTCTGAAGTCTAGATATGCAAAACCCTGGATATCTTGGTCATTTGTTCTTAGATGGCAATTGGTCCCTACGCCGTCTGTTCCATGTGTCCCAGGCACTTCTTCAAGGGCTCAGGGTTTTGAAGCACTTCCCAGTGCAGCAATAATCAACAGTAAGAGCTTCAGCAACTCCTTGTCCACTTACCTATCTGTCTCTTTGTCATAAACCATCACAAGTGGTTAAGGGCACCTCTGTTTTGTAATCAGACAGACATAGCTTTGTGTCTGGCTCTGCCACTTGACTTGTCTGTGATCAGCTACTTAGCTTCTCTGATACCAGTTTCCTTCTTTGTAAAATGGGTATATTAGTAATAATAATACTACATAGCTTATACAGTTTTTGTGAGGTTAAAATGAATGTAAATTTCTTACTTACTAATATAATATACAGCATGTTGATGAAAATGATAATTATGTTACAGAATTTGAAAAAGAAATGTCAATGAACTAGTTTCTTGGCATATAGTGGTAAGACTTTCTATTGGGCATGCCTTCATTTGGCAAGCATTTACTGAATACCTTCTATAAATCCAAACATACTTTTTGGTTCCATTTAATGAGGAACTTCAACCTTGATCAAGTACTACCCACTAGTTTTCCAATTCTGATAACTCCAGCTGCAATGTACAAAGGGAAAATGAAGATAGTTAAGACTTGGTTGAGAGTATGGAGGAGGGCTTCAGGGGCAGGGCTAGGACTGTGGGAACAGCTTTGGCATTTGGAATAGGTTACAAACATGGCAAACATGACCTGAAGTAGACAGACAGACTGCAACAGCAAAGAGACTCAGAAATATAGTGACTAAGACATAATCGGAGCTTATTTTTTTTCATTCAAGGATTGGATAGACAATCCAGGGCTACACTAGTGGCCTGATGATGTCAGAGAGCCAGCCTGTCTGTCTTTCCCCTAGGATATTCATCTGATCTATTTGGCTACCTGACACATTTGATGGCTTTGCATTCTGGCTAGCAGAAAGGAGAAAAGGGTGATGGGAAGGCATAACCACTCCCTTTAAGGTCATGACCTGGAAATCACACATATTCCTACCATAACTTAGTCATGTGACCACACTTAGCAAAGAAGTCTGGGAAATGTAGTCTTAATGCTAAATTGCCATGTGACCAGCTAAAACTTGGGAATTCTATCACTATAAGAACAGAGAGATGATCCTTGGGTTACAGTTTTCTCTCTAAGGGGTAGGTTAGGAGAGGCAGCAATATAATAGACCATAACAGCAGATGAACACAGTTTGGCCAAATTATGGAAGAACAGGTAAGGGAAAGGCAGAAACAAGGACTGGAGGCTGGGAACGAAACCTATGGACTGGGTGGCTGTGAAGAAAGCAGTGTGGTAGGAGGTGTGGGTTTGTGCAAGTGGCTGTGGAATGGTGGGCACACTGACCACGTGGAATCATAGAACAATGTAATATACTATGATTTGGGGATTGCATGTCACCGCAATGCCTTTTCTAAGACAGCCTGACTCTGTGGGGAATTTTCCTCTGCTACTTGAATTATTTGCTTATTAATTATGGGGTAACTTCACTGGTTTTCTATTCATGTTTATATTTTCTCATATGAGCTCTTTCCACTAATCACTACTGCCTATATTCTGGATGTAACAATACCAACAAGGACAGAGGTGGAACTGAATAAGGTTTTACTGAAGTAATGTAAATGTATTTCACCATGGATAAGAAGGATGGATGCAATTATCTTTCATGATCTCTAAATTTATAATCTTGAGATCTCCAACTGAGATGCTGAAAGCTACAATCTAAGAAGTCAGACAGATTTGAATTTTCATGAAACAATCTAGGAAAGGCATGTCAGTATATTTGTTTATTTATTTTAATTTTGCTTATTTTTTATTTATTTATTGGGAGTAACGCTGGTTAATAAGATTATATGGGTTTTATGTGTATAATTCTTTAATACATAATCTGTGTATTGTACTGTGTGCTCACCATCCCAAGTCAAGTCTCCTTCCATTACCATTTATCCCCCTTTACCCTCTCTTACCTCCCCCACCTCTTCCTTTCCCTCTGGTAATCACCATACTGTTGTCTGTGCCTAAAAGGTTTGTGTTTATATGAGTGTGTGTGTGTGTGTGTGTTTTGCTTAATCCTTTCACCTTTTTTCACTTATTCCTACAACTCCTCTCCCCTCTGACATTGTATAGTTCCCATCTTCATCGTCATTTTTGACAACATAATAAGCACCAAGCTAAAAGTGATCCTTATAAGCATGTGTTTGTTATGTGTATTATGGCTTGTTTTTTGTGTGCCAGGATTACACATGACGTAACTGCCATTCTTCCCAGCTAAACGCCTCTGAACATGTGTTTGTGCACCCTCATCTGTTTCTTTAGAGAGAAAACATGCACAGACCAGCAGTGTGTTTGGAGGAGAATCTCATGATTCAACACCCTTCCTCTGTGAGCTCCAAATAGGCAGCAGTGATGGTATTCTGTGCTCTCAGCTGGAACCTAACTCTACAGAGATGTGGTTCTTTAGCTCAGACATAGATGGTGCCTACCAGAGTTGCTGTTGCCTCCAAGATTCTGGGACAAAGAGAAGCATGCAAAATGTGCCTGCACAAACTCCAGTTTTATCTACCAAGAAGCCATATAGCTTATGTGAGCCTGTCATGTTGGTCCTCAAGCACTGACTTATCAAGAACTCTCCAGGAGTAATGGATATAAAGTAAGTTAAGTTACTTTGGTTTTGCTTCAGCCTTGTCACTCAGAAAACTTTGGCACGTCATTATATGACCTTTGGTGCCCTAATTTGGTTGGGACTTAGTACCCTAGAGCGAAATATTTAACATTCTGGCATTTCAGGATCCAAAAGAATAAAGTCAAGCTCTACCAGTCCACCCCCTAATCTAAAGTGAAGCTGTCAAAGCAACTTTGACAATCCTATATAATAAAAGGGTACCATGCAAATAGACCAAACAGAACACCTGAACGATTTCAATCAAAATGTAATATGCTAATGATATGCTAAGGCTGTTTAACTTCTCACTATGACATGCACTGACCACCATGGGGCAGATAGTCGACCAGTAGGTTAGCTTGCTTCTGGGGTCTGGCCAATCTCAGAATTGAGTGAGATGGACCAGACATGCCCTGGAGCCCTTCCACGGTCCCTCCCTGACCTGACTGTGCACCGGTTGGGTCCTTCAGTCTGGCCTGCCCCCTCTCGAAATCTGGTACCCCTCGAAGGATGTCAGAGAGCCAGTTTCAACCCAATTCCACAGGCCACTTCCCTTGGGAGGGCGCCAGACTCAGAGCTCATCGCTGGTGAGCACTGCTGCAGCACCAGCCTCTCCAGATAGGGACTGATTGGGTGCAAGCCCACAGCAGGCACACTGAGGCAGGGATGAGCGGGAGCAGCAGGTAAGAGCTGCAGGTGGTGTGGACTGTGGGTTTTGGCCTGATCCCTGCAGGGCACCCAGAGGGGCCCCACCCATGCACAAATTTGTGCTCCGGGCCTCTAGTATAAACATAAAAACAGTAGGTATTGAGATGACAGAGAGGCAGGGGAGAAGTGGAAAGTCTTGGAGGTAGATGGGATAATGACCTCATTTTATAAAGGAGGGAGACAAGATTTTTAAAATTTTTAAATTTATTTTATTGTTTAAAGTATTACAAATCTTAGTAACACTTGTTAATTGGTGGAAAAAGAAATAATGTAAATAATATTACTTTACAAACAAAAATAATAGAGAAACAAAATAATGATGTACCCTTATTGGCAGGAAAAATGAAGGGGAAGTGGAGAGGGGCTCAAGTGAATTGAAATCAATTGATAATGTCTATAATGGATAATTGGAGAAATAAAAATGGAAACATTATTTAGGGATGTGGAAGTAACACTTATAAGGGGTAAAATTGTTTGCCTCTGGGGACCTCAATTGGACTGGAGAGGCATTAGAGTACATCACTTGCTTTTTGTTATAAGCCCATCAGTCTGATTTTTAAGTCTCATTGCATTTGTTAGAATTAGGTTTAGTTGCAAGTGACAGAACATTCAAATTAACAGTAATGCAAACAAGAAAGCTGGTGATTTTCCTCTTGTGTAAATTATCCAGAAGGAAGCAGTCCAGGTCTGCTGTGGCAGCTCTGCTCCATGGTGTCCTTGGAGCCATCAAATTCATCCAGCTCACAGCTCCATGGGCCTAACTGTGCTCCTTATCCTCACAGTTCAAGATGGTGAGCCCCCATATTCCAGGTAGCAGAATGGAATGGCAAGGGACCAAGGAGAGGGAAAACGGGGCCTAGGCAGTGCCTCTTACAGAAAGGACCTGGAGGTTGTCCCATAACACTTTCACATTTTATTGATCCAAATTTAGATACATGGCTACACCTGGCTACAAAGGAGCCAAGGAATTGTAGTTTGCACTACATTTTCATATACTATATATATGAAAATTCCATTACTATAGAAAAAGAGGAGAATATATGTTGGGGGACAATTTGCTCTCCCTGCTACACTCACCTTGATATAAATAAGAGTAAAAAACATGAGCATTTAATAATAAAGCTATGTTTTCATAAGAAAATGCTGGGAATAAAAATATCAAAAAATAGAATGGATTGATGAAAGGAGACAGGGATGGATGAAACTATGAGTGATAAAGCAAATATGGTGGAATGATCATTGTAAATCTAGATGGTGGCTATGTTCACTGTGCAGTTTTTCAACTATTTACTTAAAAATTTTAATAATAAAATGTTGACAGAAAATAGGGTTAGGAAATATAAAAGAAATCAATTATTTTTAAACTATTTTTTAAATCCTCATTCAAGGATATTTTTTTCATGGATTTTTAGAGAGAGTGGAAGGGAGGGAGGAAGGAAGGAGAGACAGAGAGATAGAGAGAAATATTAATATGAGAGAGACACATTGATTGGCTGCCTGAAATCTGACCCTAATGGGCTGGCCATTGAGCAACACGAGCCAAAGCTTTAAACTATTTTTAAAATTCACAGTATGTCTAACCTGAGAATTTGGTTTTCCCCATCCCTCCAACTCAAGTCTTCAAGTTTTACCCAGAACTTCTCTCATTCTACATATTCTGACTTACTTTTCTTTACTCTTAGTTCCTCCTCCTTTGCCATCAGTCATGTCCCTGACTCTCTGGCTCTGTCTGGGTCTATGTGTGGGTCTTGATACATGACTTTGGATGTCTCAGGTTTGAATTGTCCGCTTGGGCCTCTCTCCACAGACTCTGCTCTGATCTGATTATGAGGAAGAGATAGTCCTGGCCTCCCTGTCAGGCAGGCTCCCCTCCCTCTTTCTCACCTTGGGGAAATCAACATGACATTTTGTTCAACAACTTGAAAGCATATTTTTTCCTCCTTCCTTGCCTTCCACCTTCCCTTCCCTCGCTCCCTCTATCTCTCCCTTTTGTCATTATTTTGTGCCATTTAGCAGATAGCAGCTACACTATAGCTTATAGAATGATGAAGGAAGACAGTGCAGTTTCTAAAATATATCCTCTCTAGAACATTCAGCATAACCGAGAACATAGGACTAAATCTTATGTGGGTCATGGTTGAGGTTGTGGTCATTCATTCATTCATTTATTCAACAAATATTAAATGCCTACTATGAACCAGATATCATAATGGCTCATTCATTGATCCTAAGCACAATCATTGAGGAGGCAACTTAGTTTCCCAATGAAAGCTTAATGAGCCTTGCTGTTACACCATCCTTGGGGTCGCACGGCGGCTGACCTTTCAGAAGAGCCTGCCTGATCAGGAATCCATTTGGTAATTTAGTAACTAAGCACCTTGGCCAAGGGCCAGAAGGACCTGCACTGGAAGCCGTTTCCACGGTGACTTGCTGAGAGCGCAGGCCATTGTATGGCACAGACCTTCCTCCACCACCTACCCTCCATGCCACACAAGTATCACCCTGCTGGGCCTCGCAGGTGTGTTTCTGGCTTGGCAAAACCATAAGTGAGCAAACTGCACAGACTTCCTGCGTGCCTTTCTTCTCAGGTAAACACAACGCAGCGTCTTGCATAAATAGTCCCTTGGTTTATTGCATGTCAGCGATCCTGGTTTATGTTCTTCCTGCTCTCAGAGATATGACTGGGTAACTTGTCACTGCCCAGGTGGTCTTCTCTTCTACTGAGAATTCCCCTGCTACCTTTTCCTTTAGATTTTGCCATTCAAAGCAGCAATTATGAATGTATGCAGTGTGGCCTTTCTTGTGTCAGGGTTTCTGCTAATATTTCCCAATGTCTTTTCCATAGAATTTGTCAAGGAGTGGGGAGGAGAGAAGATAAGGATGAAAGGACAAAACAAAGCCAGTACAGCTGGAAAGCAGAGGGTCTGCCTCCTCCTTAGCTCACATTGCCTGTTGAGAACACAGCATCTTGACTTGTTCATACTGTTTTGACTTTCCAGGTTATAGTGGGAAAGGCTGTAAGGACCTGAAAGGCCACTTGACATCTCTGACCCCGAGGTCTGGCCTCCTTGTGCCTAAAAATGGGTCCTCATCAGATACATTGACTGTGACCAGGAGAGATCCACTGCCTGTGACCTCTTTATAACTGAGAAGGACTGAACTAATAATCAGCACAACTATTATTATTACAGTGCAATTTCCCCGGGCTTCTCCGAACAGCATCCTTTTGGAAGCGCTGAGGGGGTAACCCTTCCCTGACCCCCCTGAGTAAGAGAGCTGTGAGGTGGCCCTTCTGTTAATGCCTTGGGTACAAACTGGCACGATACCTGAGAAGGAGCCTCTCTAATGTGTGCAGGTGGCTTCTTGCCTCAGGTAACGCGTCTCATTGTCCCTTTGTGCCCTCACATTCAGCTCCTCTCTGGCAAAGCTCTAAGTGACACTGTAGAAACGGCAGGAGGGCAAATGGGGACCCCAAACAAAGAAGGCAGTTTGGGAGGAGGAAAAAAAGAAAGAAAGAAAATCCCTTGAAACATCTTAAAAGCAGCCAAGCCTAAGCATGACCATATGAAAGAGACGTTCTCTTTGATTCCACCACACGGAGTTGAATTTACTCTCTGGCTTTTATAAAAAAAGAGAGATTCTGTGGCACAGATGAAGCTCCTCCAGAATGAAGACAATGGACATTTCCAATTCCAGTGGGCATTTGGGACTATGTTTTAATACAGGTTACATAACACAAACAAAAAAAGTGACTGTGAAACAATGCTCTGAGTGGACCAGCGCCTCTCTAAGGAGTTCACAGTGATTTATAAACGCTTTCAATTCCCAAGCAAGTTTCTGGTCAGCTTTCTGAGAGGTGGCAACCACTGCTCTCTGCGTGACAGGGAGCTGCAGTCCCAGGTGCTTCCCCCCAGCTCCTGCAGTCTCGGCCTGAAGGTCCGGAAATGTTCAGGCCAGGCCAGGCCAGGCCGGTTCTTCTCAGTCTTGCACCCAAACGCAAGAGACTGCAGCATTGCTGGCCAAACCTCCTCGGGGCCTGGCAGGAGGAGGTGGTGCCCTTCACTACGAGGCTGGACCTCTGTGCATGTGATAGTCCTGGATGTCTGAGCTCTGCCTTTGTTGCCGCTTCTAACTTTGTGACTTCACCTTGCTGATTAACCCCTTGAAACCCTGGCTTCCTGAGTTGTTAAGCTTGGAGCAATAGTATGCTTTCTTCAAGGTGGGCATGAAGACTTGGAAAGACAGGTAAAGCACGGAGCACTGTGCCTCCCATGGAGGGGTGTTCCCAAAAGGCTGCTTTCCACGTTTTCATTTTATTAACATGTGGGATTGGTGCGCTGCTGCTTTGCAAACATTAGATGAGCTTCCCTTTTAGAAATGCTTTCTTCTCTGACAAGTGACCTTAATGCAATGTTTAAGTTGATTTGACCTGATGTGGGGAAACATGATTGGACTCCAACCCTAACACACATGTGTGCATGAACACTAAATCAAGCCTTAAGGAATAGAGAAGTTCTATAAAACAACGAGCACATTTTACTAGCTCACATGGTTGCGCCTTCATGAGGGTGCTGGTGAGCCCAGGTTCCCTGCCCAACAGCAAAGGTTTCATGCTAAATCTCTGCCAGCAACTGGCAGATCATCTTCCCAGTGAGCCTGCAACGAGTGTAGGCTCTGGAGTCAGATGTTGGCTGGGACTCCCCAAACTCAGTGTTCTCATCCATACAACCGGGTTAAGGTACTGCTTGGCTCACAGTTCAGTGCAGGAGTGGGAATCATGCCCGTGAAATGGGTGGCACTGCTCCTGGGCACCACCTGGTTAGTGGTCGCTGCAGTGGCGCATCATCATTGTCTAATGTTTGCAAAGCAGCAGCGCACCAATCCCACTTATTAATAAATTGAAAATGTGGAAAGCAGCCTTTTTCGAACACCCCCTCCATGGGAGACACAGTGCTCCGTGCTTTACCTCTCTTTCCAAGTCCCCACAGCCACTTTGAAGAGAGCGTGCTATTGCTCCAAGCTTACTTAATAACTCAGGAAAGCAGGTTTTCAAGGGGTTAACTTTGCAAACTCATTACAAGCCCACGTTTACCTCTATGCCTGAGTTACAGAACTTTTAGCAACTAGTTTTGAGTGTATGCCATGGTCAGGCATACACTAAAGAAGGAAGAAACATCTAGTCAGAGAGAAAAGGCAGGCGAAGGGAAGTCCAGGCAGTGGTGTGGCAGTGCTAGTGCTCAGGTGGGCGGAATTGTCACATTTTAGCACAGCTGCTGGAACTGCCATTCTGAATCCAGGCTTGACTTGGACAGGGAGTGACTTAAAAAAAACATCAGGAAGACAGAAATTTATGAAAATTGTATTTACTCAAGGCTGGAGAGAAGGTTTCTGTCTAGCCTGAAAGTGAAGTCATGCAAATTAAGAGGGGAAATGGTAAGGGGATACACTGAGCAGTGTTTCCCAAAGTGTAGCCCAGAAGATGCAAGTTTCATGAGATGCTTGGTGACAGAGTTCTGTGGTCAGATAAGTTTGGGAAACTGTACATGAACCCTGCCTCTTTTTTTTGTTGTTGTTGATGCTAATCCTCAGCTAAGGATATTTTTCCAGTGATTTTTAGGGAGCATGGAAGAGAGGGAAAGACAGAGAGAATCATTGATGTGAGACAAACACATCAATTGATTGCCTCCTGCAGGAGCCCTGACTAGGGCTGGGTCAGGGAGGAACCTGCAACCAACGTACTTGCCCCTGGCCAGAATCAAACCCTGGACCCTTTGGTCCTCAAGCCAATGTTTTATCCACTGAGCCAAACCGGCTAGTGGATAAAACTCTGCCTCTTGAGATAAACAGTGCACACCCACATAGGAAGTCTCTCAGAAGTCCTGGAGGGAAGACATCTCTTGTCTGAATTCTGAATAGCAATTCGTTGATTTTTGGCCCCAGATCTGAGATTTCTGTTTGAGAGACAATGGGCCGGCCGCAGCCAATGAATCACAGTATCTCCATGGCCATCAGAGGACCTGCAGTCTCCTTTACCAGGGATCAGCATGGGGTGTGCAGGTGACAATTCTTCTGGTTCCTGAGACGTGAGGGGATGGGGTCTTGAGGGTCTCTGGGAATAAAAAGAGAAATGCACAAAGAATGTGCTTCCCCGTTGACACCTCCCTGCTCTCTGCTTTTGCCTGAGCCTGCGTGAGAGAATGTGGGAGCTGGCACTGTGACTGCCATCTCGGGCCTGAGGGGAGGACCCTGACAACTGAGTCCCAGCCCAGCTTCCGGAGCTGTGAGTGCCAGCGCCCGGGTCTGCCTCCCACTGTGCTGCTGATGGCACCACAAGTCCTTACAGTGTGAGCCTCCCACCAGGGGAAGGGCCTGCAGCCACTGCAGCCAACCTTTTCTCCAGTGGACGGTAGGGTTTTCCCCTTCATGGGGACCCCACCTGAGGGGTGCGCTGGTTATGTCAAGAGGCAGAGTTCACACACAGGGTCCATCTTCAGAACAGCATCTCCATCCCTCGTGGGGTCCATTCTTGATGGTAAACATGTGAGCTATGCGGGCAGGAAGGGACCAGGAGAGAGAATGGCACAGGTGGGTCCCAGGCCCCACACCCTTTCTGAAGCAGCTTTTTGTGGCTTAGTTTTCTCATCTGGGAAGTGAGGGGTGGGCCTCTGTCAGTCACCTCTCTTCCTCTGCCCAGGCCCAGAGACGGAGGTCCCCACAGTAGCCTTCCATCTACTTTATACCAAGTCTCTGCATTTCCAAGGTTTTAAATATATGTGCTCCTTAAACAAGGTGACAAGGACACTGAAAGTCTATTTACAGATCAACTGGTTATACTTTGCTTGTTTATTTTCTAACTCTGCCTTTCCTGGTTCTCCCCACTGCCCTCCCTTGGAGGTGAGGGGGCTTTGGGCCAGGGCCTCCACCCAGTCCTGACGTGTCCGCCTGCATTGGGTGGCGGGGAAGGGAGGCAGGCCTGGGCGCAGTAATGCGAGCCCAGCTCTGGCTGCCTGGTCCTGGGGTCGGGTCAGCTCGTTCTCAGGGCTGTGTTCCCAGGCCCGAATGAAAGTCCCACACACAACTGGATAGCACCGGTGTCAGGTTCCCCAGGGCGCTGCGGGCAGGATGGGGCGGGGGAGGGGGGACACGCTCCTGTGGAGTGGCTCCCTGAGGAACTGGACCATCCTTCTGTGAAGGCTCCTGGACGTGAGAAGCAGGTGGTTACTTGTTAGCTCTGCCTGAGCGGGCTTCAGAGGCTGTGGTTCTGTTTCCTGGTTTCCTGAAAACATATTCTCTTCACCCCACAGCAACCCCTGCTTCCCACCTGCAGAGTCACCACGGGGAGACACGCAAAGCAGAGGGAAGCAAAGACCACACAGAGAGATCCGCTCCCCTAATTATTCTGTTATCCTTAAAACTCAGCAGCAGCTTTTCCTACGCTGCTTATCAGGGAAGTGGAAATGGAGGCCCCAAAGCTTAAGAAACATGTGGGAAGATACAGACAAGACGTGGCAGCAGAGATCCAGCTCAGGCCCGGCTGCTGTCAGCCCGCTGCCTGCTGCCTGCTGCCTTTCCGCCTGGTTTGGAGGACGTGCCACTTGTGTTGGTGAATTCCTCAAGAGCTTATATTCATTTTGTGTGCAGCTTTCCGAGTTAGAGAGGGGCTAGGAGATTTATAAAGATTCTTGGGTTTGGTTGCTCAGCAACTTGACAGTTTGGGTGGCATAAGCTCTGCAGATTCCATCAGCCTGGAAGGAAGGACAGAGGGAGAGGAGGCAACTGTAGTGGCATGGCCACAGTGTGGCCAGTTCAGGGCCTGGCCTCTCGAATCTGCCTCTGGCACCCAGACCACGTGGAGGTGGTCCTCAGACTGCTGCCTGGACACAGCAGCCTGGCCAGGCCTCCAGCTGGGGTGAGCTCGTGACATCACCCACTGAGACCATCCATCTGGCACTTTCTCAAGAATGCTGGGACCATTTCAAAGGTGCAGGGTAAAGACAAGGTGAGAGAGGAATCCCCTTCAAGAATCCTGTGTGGACAATCACCTGTCAATCCAATCTGACTCAAGATTGGAACTGGCTTCTGCAGAAATTACCTTTTCAATATTAAAGGAAGAATCGGCAAGCATGTGTGGGCCTAAATGAATTTCCAATGGATCAGCAGAAAAGTCAAGAAAAAGTTGTGTTTCTTGTTCTAATCCCTTCACTTATTCTACCAAATGGTTGTCAGATGTTCAACCACACGGAGAGGAAAGCCCACACCAGAGGCTAAACTTTGGCTGCAGTGAGGTGTCTTAAAAACAGCACCGTTATGTATGGTTCTGGAACCAGTTGAAAGCCCTGGAGAAGAGCCTATCCCTGTGCTTTACGATGCCCACGAGGGAAGGCGGGGGGAAAGAAGGCTGTTCATTGCTGGGAGAAGGTCGGTATGAAAATCCCAGTTCTGTCAGGAAAGCGGAGTTACAGACATTTCTCCTTGCCTAGGAGCAGCCCTGCTGTTCTTCTGGACAGGAGTTTGGAATCTTTCCTCCCAAAGTACTACCTTCTTATAAGAGATGGAAGTAAGAATCTTGGTTCCTTATGTTCATCAAATTGCTGTTTGCAAATACTAGTGGTTTGCCACTTGTTTTCCAACCCTGATCACCCAGTAGTGGTTTTCTGGAGCACTGGGTGGAGAAGGCTTCGGAGGCCTTGTCTGGGCTCAGGGTGGATCTGTCCAAGGCGCCTGTATGGGGGCCCGTGGGGCATAGAGGCAGTGCACAGGACCAATACTTGCATTCTCTTCAGAACAGAGCAGTGCTGACCAGCAAGGGTTGAGAGCTACCTAGCTTGCTTTCAAATCCTGCTGCATTCTTATGACTTCTGTAGGTCTTATAGAATGAGACTCAAATTTACACACACGATTCCAGATTTATATATATATATATATATACAGCCCATTTATTTTCTAAAAGGATCTAATTGTCCTTGCAAGCTCTCACCTTGCTAGAAGAATGGGTTTTAGGGAAAGGAAGGGAGGTGGTGGGAACTACCAGCTATCATTTTTTGTTTTTGTTTTTGTATTTCAGTCTCTTTGGATGTGGGTAGGTAATTGGCCTTTCATATGTCCATTTTCGTTCCTTGCTCTTTTACAGAGGGAACCTGGGTGCGTGGGAACGCAGGGAGCAGTGTTTGTGGCTGAGGGGCCACAGCGTGGGAGCTGCCTGGATTCTGGTGGCTGCCATCTGCCTGGCTGTATCGTTGGGCCCTGAGCTCCTTGAGCTGCTGTCCTGGAGTTCTGCAGTCCAGGGGTAGCCTGTGGTTTGTTCTCTGATTGGTGAGACTCCACATCCTCCTAGACTGGGCCTCTCCTCCAGGCTCAGTGAGCCCCAGGCCCTTCTGGATTTCAGCCTGCTCTTCCATCAAGGCCCTGACTAGCATGCTGGTTTGCAGTCTCTGAGACGGTGTCACTCTGTCAATTAGGGTTTGGGAGCTTCACGTTACAACACAAAACTTCAACTCATACTTCCTGGAGCCCTGGGAAAATGTATTACCTTATGCAATGAGAAGCCCAAAGGTAGGCTGGTTTCCAGGTACAATGTGCTCAACAAGTAAAACAGGCTCTTTCTTTCCATCCATTCTATAGCAAAGCTGCTTCACGGTTCAGACCCTGTCACACAGCTGTCAGGGCTTCTCGGTGAAGTTATCGTGGCTCCTTTGTTGCTGATGACTAAGAGATTACCAAACATTCTCGTGCCACAACGGTGAGTTCCAGCCCTTCATTCTGGTTGGCTCTCTTCCTCTGGTCGGGACAGGCCTCTCCTTGTGCTGTGTGCTTCCTTCCCAGGGCCAGGGGTGGGGAAGGTGGATACTCCCTCCTTACCTGCGAGGAGACTCTGTTCTCAGTCCTCTGGACTGGCTCTTGCTCTTGAAACCATAGTCATTGATTTATAATTCCACAATCCTATCACTCTTCATTTGTAAACTGAGGATCAAATGGCATCTAATTCACTGGATTGTTTAAGGATAAAAGGAGATAATTTATGTAAAGTTACTTAGTATAGTACCTCACACATAGCAGTGCTCAATAAATGGTAGCTTTTTTTCAGTTCTAATAGATAATGCTCATTTTTCCTTTATCAAAAGTAAACATTAACATTCTGAAATGATGTTCACAAAGATGATGTTGTCCAAATTGGAATCAAATTGTCTCATTTGAAATGATGATTTATTAGTAAATATATATTAATTACATTTCATGATTCTCCTAATTTTTGAAGGGCATGTAGTTGGAGATGTGTGAGAAAATGAAGTTGTATCTTCTTAGATCATTGCTATATCCCTAGCAAGTAGAAACAATAGCTGGCACATAATTAGGGCTCAACTTACTGTAAGGGATCTTCCGGAGTAGAATCAGTCTTGAAATCGTAGAGAATGTTTAAAGAAAAAAAGGTCAGTTCCAGAGCCCCCTTCCAAGAGGTTGGGGGTCATTGCATAATGAGTTTTAGGAAATACAACTTCAGTGGTTCCCGTCCTCCCACTGGAACAAGGGGTGAGCCCAATTCAGGCTGGCACTCTGAAGTATCCTCCTTTGAAGAAAAAGAGAATGTTGTCATGGGCTGTCTGCTCAGTCTCTCTGCTTATTAAATGAAGCACCTTTGGTCTACTTGGCACAGGTGGTAATGTTGAGCACCATCACTCCCATCCTGGTCTTAATCAGCATCCCTGCTTTGAGGTTGAGTGCAGATGTTTATGTGCAATACAGGCAAATAGAGCACCATCTCTCCTTCTCTGTCCCTTTCTCTCTTTTGTTGTCTAGTCTTCTGGAAGTATTTAGAAACCTAGACCTTTCAGAACAAGGGAGAACGTTTTTGATTATGAAATGCTCTAATTAGGGGCTGTCTAATATGGCAGTCACTAGCCACCCGTGTCTATTTAAATTTGATTAGTTACAATGAATTATTCAGTTCTTTAGTGGCACTAGCTACATGTCGGGTGCTCGGTAGCCATACGTGACTCCTGGCTATCACATTGGGCAGTGTAGGTAACAAAACATTTCCATCATCACAGAGCATTCGATAATGACGGAAGCATTCTCTAGATCTGTGGTATTTCCACTATGATCTAGAGTGGTGGGCATCAGTATCAGTGGAAAGCTGACTGAGTTTCTCCAGCTCCCATCTATTGGATCAGAATCTGTTTTAAGAAGATGCTCACATTCATGTGCCTGTTGAGCTTTGCAAAGCATTGCTCTAGTTCACCTGCTTACCACTTGCTAAAGACTTAACATTTAGGCTTTGAAAGGTGCTAAATTTTTACTTCTTCATGAACTCATCTCATAGGAAGATAGTGCTTATTTTTTCCCTGTGACAAGTTTTTCATTTTGCCCTTTAAGAAATTCTATTTTTATTCTAAGTTCATCTGTCCTAGTAAAGTCTGTAGGTTGATTTCTTGGTTTTGACACACAATATGCATCGGAGTGATATAAGACATTAATTTAGAAGAAGCTGGGTGAAGATCTCTGTACGATCTTTGTAACTTCTATGCATCTAAAATGATTCCAAAATAAAAACGTTTATTAAAATAAAAAAGTATTTTTATAATAATTTTCATAGCTTCAAATTTAATCTCATCTAAGCTCCACTTTTGGGGACTGTTTCAAAAGTCTCCTGTGGAGAACTTACCAGGGTATCAAAGGGTAACATTTCCTAGGGTGCTGCTTTGATGTGGACGGTCCCAGGCCATGGGGTTCCGAGGTATCAAGGCATTGCCAGAGGAGCCAATGATGCCTCCAGGGTTACTTGACTGGCAATTTAAATATATTCACAGGGTCTTCTGTTGACAAACAAATATTGATGTACATGTACACTTTTGTCATGTGGATAAGAGTTTTTAAAAAGAACTGAAGAGGAACCGACACATTTTTGTACACTTTGTTTTTGTTGAAGTTCTGAATCAGTTAATCATCAACTTACCAAGAACCATTCTTTTTTTAAAAATACATTTTTATTGATTTCAGAGAGGAAAGGAGAGGGAGGTAGAGATAGAAACATCAATGTTGAGAGAGAATCATTGATTGGCTGCCTCTTGGGGATCGAGCCTACAACCTAGGCATGTGTCCTTGACCGGAATCAAATCTGGGACCCTTCAGTTGGCAGGCAAACACTCTATTCACTGAGCCAAACTGGCTTGGGTCCAACAGGAATTCCTGACTTTTAGAAACCTGCACACAATTACAACCTAAGCAAAAATGTATAGCAAAATGAGGAAACCTATTTTGACCTCTCAAATTAGGTCATGGATCATCCCTGGAATTAAAGGGTCTTGTGATGATGGCAAGAAAGGCTTAGGATCAACACTCCATGTTTTCCTAGGGCCTCAATTTTATTCAACAATTGAGCAGAAAAGCTAAAATAAGTTAACTGATTATTACAGAAAATACTATTTTTCAACTGAAATAGCATGACTATTTTATGTCATAGAAGAGGAAATATGCATGAGTTTTTAAGATGAAACACAAAGGGACAAAGAAATACTATTCCTTTGATTAGTATTTGCTCTCCCCTGAGGACCAGGTACCCTTGGTGGAAACTACTTTTGGAGGAAATATTTGAGTAGCACATCCCTATGGTGAACTGTTTTGATTTGGTCTATTTTTTCACTTCAAGATTTCCAAATCAAAAAATTGAGCTCCTCATAGTCAAATCCCTCTTGTTGAACTTGTCTTTGGTAGTGGGGGCAAGACCAGGCACTTGTGGGAAAGGGCGAGGCACCAGGTGAGAAGAAGGACCCTGGTGCCCCTGGGGAGCCATGACCTCCAATATAGCAGTTTTTAATAAATTTCAAAGGATTGAGGGGAAGTATGGCAAGAGCTGGAGGTAGGGGGGAAAGCATGAAGGGACTAGAATATCATAACAACATTATCCTAAATATCATCTGGGCCTTCTCTGCCTCTCAGAGTTTAAGATTAATGAATCCAAAACATTTCCCACAACATGAAATCTTCCCTAACCTCTTCAAATGTATTCCTTGTGGTTCTTCCAGTCTTTTTCTCTGAGTTTGCTATTTTTTTTTGGTTCTTCCCTTGGGACAGTTTCTATGAAAAAATTCTCTGGTGCCAAACATGCCATGGATCATTCACTATTAAACATATGAGGGAATGATAATGCCCATTGCACAATTTCTACTGTTATATTGCTGGCTCTTCTATTTATACTCTGCCCCAACTCTCTCCAAGCATGCAACTATTATGTGTGGACGGACCTACCACTCATCCATCTGTGAGAAGTGAGTATAATTTTCTTCACCATCTCTCACCTCATTCTATTGGCTTCTAATAAGGTAGGTGGGGTAACCAGCTGTCACAGTTTATGTGGGTCTTTCCTGGTTTCAGCACTGTGAACCCCATGTCTTGGGATATCTCAGACCAACCAGGAGGTTTTCTAGCCCTATAAGTAATCCTCTTCCACCAGCTAGTCTGATACACATCCTCTGGGAATCCTAGAAAATTACATTTTCTCTATCACTCTACAAAGAGGTGTGAAAATTATGAGAAATGGTTAAAAGATTTTGAAATATCTAAAACATGATGACAATTAATTTTAGAAAGATCTCTGCAAATAAAAACCATAATGAAATACCACTTCACTAGGAGAATGACCATAATAAAAAAGATAGCTAATAATAAGGGTTGGCAAGGATGTGGAGAAATTGGAACTCTTATACAATGCTGGTGGGAATGTAAGATGGAACAGCTACTGTAGAAAACAGCCTAATAGTTCTTCATTGATCAAACATGGAATACCCTATGATCCAGCAATCCCACTCCCAATGTACATACTCAAAATAATTGAAAACAGGTGTTCAAAAGAAAAACTGTTATATTAATGTTCATAGCAGCACTATTCACAATAGCCAAAAGATGGAAACAACCATGGTGTCCATCAACAGATAAATGTTTATGACAAAATATGTTACATCCATACAGTGAAATATATCTAGGAATAAAAATAAAGAAATCTGTGCTATAGTAATGACCCATGCTACAATATGGATGAACCCTCTTGCCTAATAATAGAGAATATATAAATTGACCTTACCTACTCTACACCCACAGCCAATCAGAGTATGCAAATTAACCCTACAAAGATGGAAGTTAATTTGCATACACAGGCAGAGTGGGCAGCGGCCATGGCCTAGTCCTAGGGGTCCTGGTCCATGGGAGTAGGGGAGGCTGGCAGGCAGCGCCTGAAACTGCCCACAAGGTACCAGTCCAATGGGCCAGGGAGATGAGATGAGTAGCACCAGATATCACCCGAGGATTCCGAGTCCATCCCAGGCCCCAGGAGGGGCAGCGGCCTGCCTAGCCAGTCCAGTGGGGCCTGGAAACATTGCTGCTCAGAGAGGCAGGGCCAGGCCCTGGGAACATTGCAGGCATGGGGATGCTGAGACTCAAACTAGGCCTCTGGCTACAGGTTCATAACTTTGCGGAGACCAAGGACAGGGATCAGCCTCACCTTCAGAGAGAGAGAGGTTCTAGAATGGCCCCCAGACACAGGTGGGCCAGGCCAGGGATCAAGGGGCATGGAACATCTCCCAGGCGGAGGGGCAAGAACCCACAGCCCTGAAGCGGGGGTTGAGGGGTGGTACCACCTCAGTTGGAAGGGTGCCGCACTGCAGGGTACCCAACTGACTGACTTGATTCAGACAAGCGCCCAATGCTAACCAGTCTTGCCTAGGCAGCCTTCCCGCTTCAGAGGTGGCAACTCTGAAAAGCAAGCCCGGGCTGCCTTGCCCCACAGCAGAGCATGTCTTGGCGGTGAGTGCAAAGCCTTCCATCTGCTCTGGAGAAGGGGGGGCAGTAAAGGATGGCGGTAGGGGGCCCAGAAGAGGAAAGAATGTGGAGCGTCCGCAATGAAGAGGTGCTTGAGAAAGAGGCTCAGAAGCCTGACGAGAATGAAGAGGTGCTTGAGAAAGAGGTTCAGAAGCCTGTTTGCCTGGTGGTTGTCCCTTAGGAAGGGCAGAGAGCATGGCTCTGAGGGCTTCCTGTGCACTGAGTCAAGTTTCACAGCCAACTGGAATTGGTCTCATTTTCCGGCTCTGTAAAATGGGTTAAGCATGTCCCAGTGCCTTCACTGAGCTTTGATGGCCAATTGAGATACTATATAAGGCAAGTGAGAGAGAAAAGGAAAGGCAAACAACACAAAAGAAAGACTGGAAGGAACCTGTAAACCCATTGTCACTTATAGGGAATATAGTCGATAGTGTTGTAATGACATATGATGCCAGGTGGGTACTGGAAACATCGGGAAACACGTTGTAAAGTATATGATTGTCTAACCACTATTCTGTAACTAATATAAAACCTGAAACCAATTCAAAATAATATTGACTGTAAAGAAATGAAAATTGGAGTGAAATTTTTATAAATTTCAAAGTTTAAATAAAGGCTGTAAAGGAAGGAAGGGGGAGATTAAAAATAGTGTTTTTGATTTTACCACTTTATTGCCTTTTCAGTACATAAAAAAACAGTTGTCTTTATATGTTGCTTTTATACTGTTCCAAGTCATCACCTCATTTTAATTTCAGGGCAACTTAAA
>JAAGEH010000034.1:1485857-1549182 GCA_011751065.1 Lasiurus cinereus | reverse complement strand
CTCAGAGTCAGGGAAAAGAGAGGGGCTCAGAGTCAGGGAAAAGAGATGGGCTCAGAATCAGGGAAAAGAGATGGGCTCAGAGGGAAATGAACTGGGCTCAGAGTCAGGGCAAGAACTGAGAACACCAATTCCAAGAGAATAAGGGCCCCTTCATGGTGAGATGCCTTTGCACCACCTAAATATGGTTTCCTGGGTTAGTTTCTTTATCCAGAAACAAACTTGGTTAAGTGAGGAAGTCCAGGATGGAGCAGATCATGCTTTCCCCATGTTCCATTCACAATATAGGAATCCATATTTGCTTGCTGATGAAGGGGAGCAGAGTTTGCCACCCCAAAATATGTCTTTTGGGGAGACTGATTATTTTGAGCTGGTTATTTTACACCCCTTACTCCCCTCCCCCACCCCCAGCTTAGCTGCCTAAAGAAATTCAGATAGAAAAACCTGCATAAATGGAGCTATCACTGTAGCATAATGTGAACTAGGTGTGGCAGGCAGGCAAAAGCCTAGCAACCTCTTTGTTGGACTCCCCTGGTTTCTGGGTGGTCCAGAAAGGCCAAGAAGAATTTTTTTTACCGTGTTTGCTCCTTGTCATCTATCTGTGAACTTGCCTTCCTGCCTGTTGACATTCAAACCACCAGCCCTCTTTCTCCTTAGCTCAAGATGGCCTATATACCTCAACTAACCTTTCTGTTCTCGGGCCTCATATTCTTATGGAACCCTCATATGTACATACATAATAAATTTGGTTATTTTCTCCTGTTAAACAGACTCATATCAATCTGATTATTAGACCAGCAGGAAGAACTTAGGAGAATAGAAGGAAACTTTCTCTCCCCCACACTAAACACTTAAAAGTCAGGAATTGTAAACCTTATGCATGCAGATCTACCACAGTCTTATTTTGCTAACAGAGTTTTTCTAAAAAATTATTTTAATGCCTTTCTAGTTGGCCTAAGTCTGGCTGTTCCCTGCCTAGTCACTCACATCTTTTGAGGTTTCAGCCCCTCAGACTTAGCCAGAGCATACTGAGAACCTCTTGGTTCTCTGCTCTGTGCTAGGTCCTCCTGGTTCTCCACTCTGTGTTTGGTCCTGTAGAGGTGTTATTGGTGGGGCGTCCTCTGTATCCCCATCTATTGCTGGGGAAAGTAGGCTTTTTACAGTGTCACAAGAAAAGGAATTTGCTGAGATTCAAGCGTTTCCTACATGAGGCAGAACAGTGGGTACCATTTAGTAGCCTCCTAAAAAGCCACTAATTCTGCCCCAATTAAGTATTATTCAAGCTTCACCTTCAGTTTTGCAGAATCTGCAAATACTTTGGGTGAGGTACTAGTACATAATCTTTTGGTCTTTGTCCAGGTTCAGCTGTAGGCATAACTCCAGCCAAGAGTGCCTAGAATCTAAACAAAGTCTCCATCCTCAATGTCCTTTTACTGACAACATGCCCAGAGCATCCCCTTCCCCACTGCCCGGGAATTCTGGAAAGATAATTCACCTTGGCACATTTTATTATAAGACTAGGGGCCCGATGCACAAAATTTGTGTGTGAGTAGGCCTTCCTGTCCCCGGCTGCCGGCAGCGGCTTCCCTCTGGTACCCAGGACCTGGGCTTCTATCCCAGCCCTGGCTTCATCTGGAAGGTCATCCAGAAGGACATCTGGTCTAATTAGTATATTATGCTTTTATTATTATAGATTGAACCATGCAGGAAGGCTGGGGGAAAACGCAAAGGGGCAAAACCTGGTCAACAACGGTCAGGCTCATTCTCTCTTCAGTTGTCTTTCCTAAATTCCTGTGTGACTTTGGATGCTTGAACCACCAGCGTGCTCCGGTGAAAGATTATCAGCTGAGAGTAGCCAAGTAAGGGGGATTGAAGAGAACTATTTCCCCTAACGCTGAATTGAAGCTAACACATTCAATGTATCTCCCTAACACACACTCACATGTACATACACACATGCACTAACCGCAATACACAAACTCAGTGCTTGATCATTTCAATCTGGCTCTTGATATTTAAAAAACTGGGGAAGGAAATCCTTATGAGTTGAATTCCAGTTGTTTATGAAGGCATTTATACAGGGAAATGTTTTGAAACCTGTGCTTTTATATTTGCATTCCGCACCAGGCATTTATGAACATCTTCTATAGACCTGTGCCAGGTGTTGGCTGCCACATATACAGCTGACTAATGACAAAGCAAGGTGAGAGGCATTAAATCACCAATGGGAGGCAGTGGCGAGCTGGGGCCTTACACCATAGAGAGGACAGGGTGTGCACCCATTAAAAAGAGGAGGTGAGCAGTCTATGCAGGGGTGCCCAGGGTGGTGGTGGGAGCTGGGGTGGAGACAGCTGGACCCGATGCAGATCTGGCATAGTCAGAGCAACAAGCTGCCCAGGACGCTAGGCACAGGTGTGGGAATGATGAAGACTACTGTGAAGGGTGAACTGATTCTAAATGTGGTCAAGCTGAAATGCCAGCCTAAGGGATTTGGACATCTTGAAAGCATTGGGAAACCACAGAAGGTTTCTGCTGTTGTTTGCTGTGGGGTTGGTTCAGGAGGGAGGAAATGTGATACATACAATCGCTACTTTGTGATGACTCATCTGACCATGATGGGTGACAGATCAGAGTGGAGAGGGTGAGGCTTGGGAGTGAGGGACTCAAGGGGAGGCAGTGGGAGCCTGGCTAGAGCTACCAGTTATTAAGCACCTGGGTCATAGCCTGCGCTCCAGGTCGTATGGGCCTCGCTGCTGCTCCCCTTTTTTTGGGTACCCTTCACAGCTCTCTGCAGAGTAGGTATTGGCTCTATCTTACAGCTTAGCAAACTTACTCTCAGAGGTCACAGAATGGGCAAATGACACCGCAGAGAGGACAGGGTGTGCACCCATTTTAAAAAGGTGGGATTTAAACTCTTTTTTCCCCCTAAGGTCAAAGTCCATGTTCTTTCTACTCTTACACATCAGCTCTTGTTTTTAATATTGATTTCAGAGAGGAAGGGAGAGGGAGAGAAAGAGAAAGATCAATGATGAGAGAAACTCATTGATTGGCTGCCTCCTGTACATCCCCTACTGGGGATCGAGCCCACAATCTGGGCATGTGCCCTGACCAGGAATTAAACTGTGACCTCCTGGTTCATAGGTTGATGCTCAACCCACTAAACCACACCAGCCAGGCAGCCTCTTATTTTTAATAATGATTGATCATAGCATTGACCGAGGACAAGGAAGGGACTCTACTTAGGGCTGGGTTATCCCTGCAACCTTAGTGTTCTTATGTTGTACTGTGGTTCATGAGTAGCTCGGTACCTTCTGATCTCCACTTGGAATTTGAGGAGTAAAAACCATTCGGTGCTGGAAGAGTCTCCCTGAGAGCCAAGTCTTGTGATCACCGTGAGATGGAAAGTGAGTAGAGAAACATGTGTCAGGTTTGTGGGAAATTGTGAAGGACAAGACAGGAATCATAAAGGCACAATTGAATTACGCTGTGCCGTGGCCCCTGGGATCACAGCTGTTTTCCAGGCCTACCATCATTCCCATCAGGAAATTTAAAACGTGAGACTCCCAGGCTGCAGCCCTGCACTACTCCGGCCACGTGGTGACAGGAAGCCCTGTGTTTGTACAGGTGGGGGAGTGAGCAGCCTTGCAAAGTGGGTGGCTGGGAGCCCTGCCCAGAGCACAGGTGGGCTCTGGAGGAGAAGCAAGCCCAGAAGAGGCCCGTGCATCCTTTTTGCTATCAGCTCCCTCTGTGGAGAGAGGAGGGGCCAGCAGGCCTCTTCAGTCGATGGTCATTTCAGGGCCCAAGCCCACTCCTGGTTGCAGGCTCTCCCCACCATGTTAGTAGTCCTGAGAGATTACCCTCAACACCATACCTTTGTACACAGCTAAGGACAACCCAACTAAATGTGCTTTTGGAGAATACATATAGGAATGTCATAGATTTTTTAAAAAAGATATTTGTTTGAAAGCAAAGGAAGTGAGTAACACAAGACTCCATGGTTACCCCAGGTTTGGATTTGGGAGGCAAGGGACCACCCAGCTGTCTGTCATGATGTCAGTGTTCTAGTTTTTGAGCTGGCTGGCTCATAGGAGTTGATAAAATTATTAAAAACTAACAAATCTGCATATAAGCCACAGACAGACAGACATGGACTACTGGTGAGAGTATGTCAAGAAACCTGAGATTAAAATTCATCCATTTCTCTTCAATTGGGTGCAAAAAGACTCGGAATCAAAAGATGTGAGATCCCCAGGCCTCTGCTGGGCACCATGCTGGGACTGGGCTCCCTTTGCACTTGCTGAACCCCTGGTGTACAGCTTGGTGGCTGGTACTGCCATCTGCTTGCTGTCTTCCTGGCCTTCTGGGCCACTAGTGCCCACAATGGAGGGAGAGCACAGGTTTTAACTAAAAGATCCTGAAATGAGCCAGGATAGACAAAATCATTTAAAATGAACCCCAAGAATGGTAATAACACCAAGCTATATTGGAACTTTAAATGCCAATGATTATTTCTTCAATTAAAGGACATTTAATCTCAAAGAGGGAGTCAGAAAATGTGAATTTTTGCACTTGGCCTACAACTAAACAGTTTTATAATTTCAAGAAATTAATTTCCTTTTCAGGAGCCAGAATAATTTAAGTATACCTTTCAAAGATCCTCCCCTCTCCCTTTCTGTGTCTCACCTGAAACCTTCCCCTGAAAGAACCCCAATTGGTCCCAGCCTGGGCTAGCTGAGCTCAGGGGCTTTGGGGCTCTGGGGCAACACAGCTGTGTGGGTCACGGCAGGGACGTGTCTGCAGTGGCAGCTGCCATCCCCTCCCGCGGAGATGGTCCAGCTCAGGGGGTTAGCATTTCCTAGGACTTGTCTCTCTCTTTGAAGTTAGAAAATCAATCTGAACTTTTCTATACCCTGAATGTTCAAAGCACAGAACTAGAGTCATTGAAAATCAGAGAAAGAGGAGAAAGGTGGAAATGTTAAGGTGAACGGGAGCTCGTGGCATCTGAGAAAAGCCAGGTGACCACCATGAAAAGAAAACGATGTGTCTCCAAGGATGCCTCTTCTTCTAACCGAGTCCATAGAATTGCATGTGCTGCTGGCGAGAAGGGTGCCAGCCATGGTATCACTGAGGGACAGCTTAACAGAAATGTTCTGAGAACCATCTATGCACATGAGTCTAAGCATGTTAGGCTCTAGGGACAAAGAAAGAACCCAACCAGGCATTGCCCCACCCTGGAGGCACTTCTACAGGGAACACAAGAAACAATCACATCTAAACAGATATACAATAGAGTTCCTGGGAAGAGACGTATGTTTTAAAGGAATGCTTCAACGGATGGGGAGGGGTGACACCGTGGACATGGTAGTCGCAGAAGGTTTCTCTGCTGGTTACCTGAG
Organism: Lasiurus cinereus; assembly: GCA_011751065.1. Classification (NCBI taxonomy): domain Eukaryota; kingdom Metazoa; phylum Chordata; class Mammalia; order Chiroptera; family Vespertilionidae; genus Lasiurus; species Lasiurus cinereus. The sequence goes on along the minus strand of JAAGEH010000034.1, from coordinate 1,543,789 downwards.
TGGAGGGGTGCAGAAGGCTCACAGTTGAGCCACGGGTCCAAGCCCAGTGACTACGCCACAGGTGAGCTTTCTCCGCAAAGAAGGGGGCAGGCAGTGCCCTCCCTGAGTGTGTGGCTGGAGTTGAGCCCACAACATGATTTGCAGCATCCAATGCAACAGGCAAATGAAATGAAAATGCAGGGTCCCTTATTCAAACATTAGAATCTTCAAAACGGCAGCAGCAGAGCACGGAACCAAGCGTGGGCCTTCTCAACTCAGGGCTTGGCCACTGCACAGGGTGTGAGGCAGGATGTGAGGTCTGAGAAATCCTGGGAGGTGCCCAGGGATGTCCTCGTGAGCCGTTGTAGGGACTTTTGATTTTACTCCAAGTGCATTAGAAAGCCATCAGCGGGTTTTGAGTAGGGGAGTGGCTTGTCCTGAAATGCTTCTAGAAGGATCTCAGACTCTTGTATGGATATGAGCCTGGCGAAACCAGAAGTGACAGAGGGAGGCCATCAAGGTGGCCAAAGAATGCTAACAGTGACAATAAATAAGAAATAACTCGGTGTGGCATTCCTTTGTCATAATTGGATATGCGGTTGTCCCAACCACTCCTCACATTTGGGATATTCTATGTTCTTTTGCTCTGGCGGTGAGTAACATGCCCAAAGAACTCAACAGGAGAAGCCAGGCCCAAAGGGCCCTTCACCTTCCCGGGATGCCCCTTCCTCCCTGATCTGACACCAGATAGGGATGGGAAGTATAAAGAACAGAAACAAATACTTGGGAAAATCCTGTGGGCCCCTGACATGGAATCCCATTTCACTTCCTGAAGGAAAGGAAAATTCCTGAGGGCTTAGAGAATGTCTGCCAATGCCTCACGCACTTCTCCCCAGACTGTAACATAGCATCCTAACCAAGTCAGGAGAGGGCCGGCTTCCCAGCGCAGCAGCAGCAGCAGCAGCAGCAGCAGCGGGGAATGATGGCTGCTGGTACACCTGCCCTGAGTGGCCACCTGTTCCCTCCTCAGCCACTGAGGGGCGCACTGGGGTTCCATCTCTGAACACTGGCTTTGAGAGCACATTTTGACAGAATTCTGGGAGGCAGATTGAGGAAGGAGGTGAAGGTGGCTAAGAAAGACAAGAGGCCACTGAAATTAGCCAACTACTTATGAGCATGGATTGAGGCTATTCCTGGCAACCCTGTGATCGAGCACCACCTGTGTTTGTACCATGAAGGAAGAGGTCAAGTAACTTGTCTAAGATCACCCACTTAAGAAATGGAAGAATCCAGATCAAAGTCCAACTCACGTTTTTTTTTTTCATTTTGCCAAAACCATAATAGTAGTGGATTTAAAAAATGGGTACATGTCCGCTAAACCTCCTCTCATTGACTCCTCCCCTTGATTCTGAGTAAGCTTTCTGAATGCTTTAAACAGTAAGTATAACAGAAGTGACACTATGTGACTTTCAACACTAGGTCAGAGAAGGCCAGATAGCTTCCTTCTGATTCTCTTGAAATCCTTGCTCTTGGAATGCTCACTCTTAGAGTGTGTTCCTGGGAATCTATCTGCCATGCCGAGAGACACCCAGGCCACAGAGAGAGGCTGCATTTAGGTGCTCTTGTCACAGCCCCAGTGAGGTCAGCTTTGAGCAGCCCAGTGCAGGACCCAGCCTTGTGGGAAAAGAAGCCTTCCCAGCAAAGGTTGCAGACATCATAGGGCAGAAACAAGCCATCTCTGCTGGGTCATTTCTGAATTCTTGACCTACAGAATCCACAAGCATAACCTGATGGCTGTTGTTTTATGCCACTAAGTTTGAGAAGGTTGAGCACGCAGCAATAGACAATGAGACTGACAATTTTGCCTTGGATTGCCTGGATGGGGGTAAAGGAATCTAAGATCACATGTCTAAAAGGAACAAGCAATGTGTGCCATGGAACTATCCTATCTAATAAAAGAGTAATATGAAAATTGACCATACCTCTGCTACACCCACAAGCCACACCCACCAGCCATACCCACTAGCCAATCAGAGCAAGAATGCAAATTAACCCAATCCAGATGGCTACAGCCACAGAGAGAGCAGGAAGGAGGCTTGGGTTGCCCCTGGATATGGAAGAAGCCAAGCTTTCCACATACCCTGGCCAGTCCAGGCCTCCGCTTAAGGCAACAAAGTTTCAATGGCTGTGCAAACAGAAGGCTTGGCTTCGCTCCAGGCTACAAAGTTTCAATTTGTAGAAGATAAATAAATCTGAGGTACCAGGGCTTCTGCTTGGGTCTCGAGGGGGTGGGGGGAGGGGGACAAAGGGTGATGTAGCCTGCAAAACACAACAGGCCTCTCACCCAGACCATCCCATACCCCAAGGGAATACCCACCCTGATCCAGACACCCTTCAGGGCAAACCAGCTGGCCCCCACCCATGCACCAGGCCTCTATCCTGATGGTCTAATAAAAGAGTAATATCCAACACACAAGATGACTGCCCCTATGTGGGCACAAGATGGTCACCACAAGATAGCCAGTAGGGGAAGGCAGTTGGCAGGGACCAAGCCTGAAAGGGAGGGCAGTTAGGGGTGACCAGGCCTTTAGGGGAAGGCAGTTAGGGGCAAACAGGCTGGCAGGGGAGCAGTTAGGCATCAATCAGGCTGGCAGGGGAGTGGTTATGGGGTGATCAGGCTGGCAGGCAGAATGGTTAGGGGCAATTAGGAAGGCAGACAGGTGAGCAGTTTGGAGCCAGCAGTCCTGGATTGTGAGAGGGATGTCCGAGTGCCCGTTTAGGCCTGATCCCACCTAAACGGGCAGTGAGACATCCCTCGAAGGGTCCCATATTGGAGAGGGTGCAGGCTGGGCTGAGGTAAATCCCCACCTCTGCATGAATTTTGTGCACTGGGCCTCTAGTATTGACTATAAAAACAACAAATCAATCCTTCATTTGATATCAGCCCTGGACCAGTTTTCTAAAAATGTCATTGTGTTCTCTTAAATCCTGTCATTCAAAGGACAATTGTCTGAAACAAGATTCTTGGGCCAAAAGAAATGATATATCTTTCTATATAGTCTATATGGCTTATGTAAGATAATTGAAGTCTCTTTTAACACAGTAATTCTGTGCTCTGTAGCCTGTAAAGTCATTTGGAATTTCATGGCAAATGACATTACTAAATCAGTGGCCGGTGGAAGCGATTTTAAATCAAAGTGCTAGCCTAAAAGTAGAAGTCCTTTCAAATGAGTGGCAGCAAACGTTTGAGATCAATCATTCAGGCAAGATGCACTCAGGAAGAAACTCAAATAGGAGACAAAGACAAGAGGTGTTTATGAGAAAGGGAAAGGAACAATTTCATGGATAAAAGAAGGCATTTCTATTGGTGCAGATAAGCTAACATAGCAAAGTTAATTCTAAGTAATGTTTTTAATTTTCAGTCGTGTAGTTATAAATCCAGTAGTCAGAATATCTGCTTTCTTGTTACCCATGCAAACAGTTCTTTGTGGCACAATGTTGCTTTAGTCCCAGCCCAGAGACTATTTTGCCCTGTCTTAGCATTCCAAAGATTTGAGGCATAAGACTTTCAAGGCAGTTCCTCTGGAGTGGCAGTTCTGGCTTCATTTTAAAATGACTCTATTTGTATTATTTTTGTCAAAAAATTTAAATAACTTCCATTTTTTCAAGAGTAATGTGTTTTAGGCTATATTTCATATACAAGAAGCCTTGATAAATTCATTCAGATACTCAAACCATATCCAAGTTATATTTGAACATTTCTTTGAGGGCTTTATGTACTATTTAATTGCTTTGACAAGCATGATACCCTATAAACATTTCCTTTTTTTTTTTTTTAAGATAATGGCTTTCATCTGAATACTCCCTTTAGCTAAAAATACATTGTATTAAAAATGAAGTGGTTGCACAATCTCCATTCCGTTTTCTGTAGCATTTTGTCATGAGCACAGAGAATGGGCTCTGGGGCTTGCTTTCAGGGTGTCTGAGACAAGAGTTAAGTATGCAGTCAAGGGGCACTGCCCTGTGCCAGGGAGCTGGTGACACATCAGGGACTTTCTCTCTGGCTTTTGCTCCCATTATGGGGACAAACAGCGTGGGACTTGTGGGTGCAAATGATTCTTGAGGAACAATTTTTGAGGGGGAAACTGAGGCCTTTGAATAGAGTTTGGGAAAGTATCTGGGGCAGAATCAGAGGAAAGGAGATGTGTAATAGCTAACAAGAGGCATTTGGTAGGAGCTGAAGATGACAGAGATGGGGGAGAAGAGAGAGCAAAGCAGTGGGAAATGTGAAGTAAATCCAAAGCTCTGAAGATTCTTGCCCCAGTATGGCTCTTTTACAAGTCCTGAGGGGAAAGGCTGTGTGGTTCTCCTGGAAGTCCTTCTGCCTCAAGGGCCCTATTTATTGCCAAACTCGTGTTCATGTGCTGTGTCATAGCCATGAACTCCAGACTCCTGTGTGTGTGCAGGGAGCCTTGTGGCAGAAACCCACATAAAAGGCTTGGGTTATGGCAGTGATATATCTCCCTGAAGATTAAATGGCTCTGATGACTTCCATGCTGCCATCTGGACTGTGGTCATTTGGAAGGTTAACTCTTTACTTGTTTTAATTGGTGTGGCCAGCGTTGTTTGTCTTGTTAGATTAAAAATAAAACAAGGGGAACCCACCTCGCCACCACAGAGCCGATGGCCTTAAGATGGCTAACAGCCTGCTTGTGAGGTTGTCAGAAATGACTGATCAAGCTACTTCAAGCCAGAGGCTCCAGTAAACCTCAACACTGGATAATGCTTGTTTGGATTTAATTTAGTGAAGCAAGGCCAACAGTCAAACCTACTGCCACGCATGAGGCGGGCAGCTTCCATAGGATCAGGGCTGTCTTCATGGGTCCAGGCCTGTCTGTGTAACTGCATTGTTCCTAGATGGATTGGAGGTTGACCTTCCAATGACAAATACATGTACAACTTTAAATCAAGTTCAGCTTAGTTGAAAAATGTCTTGAGAAATATTACCACATATCATACATGTGTCCATCTCCTTCCCACCACTTTGTAAGCGCTTGTAGGCTGAGGTTCCCCAGAAATCATTCTGAGATGAGCATGGAGGATTCAATAAGGCAGTGCTCTCAAGGCAGTGGGACTTCCAGGAGGAAGCTGAGCCGGTAGTCCCATGGGTGGCAAAGGCTTCCGCCTGATCCTCAGGGGCCTCTGGAATGCGTGTCCTACCTCAGTGTTATCCCAGCCAGCCAGCAGCAGAAGAGCTGGGCTTTCCTCTGCTCCAAGCACAGAGCCCCTGGGAAATGACACTAGTACAGATTCTCTGGTGGAATATAATGTGGGCAAAACTTAAGGTTTGGAGAAGGATTTGTGAGCTCACTTATTGCCAGCTGCCATATAGATGTTCAACTGCGGTAAAGTGTGAGTGACTCCTGGGATCCTGTCAGAAATCAAGAATTCCACATGCTTAACCCCTCCCCTACTGCTCCTCTCTCCTTGACCTTCACGTTGAGGAGCTCTCTACCAGATGGAACTGAGAAGTTTGGATATGTCCTAATTATCCCAGAAAATGATGTTCCTTACATTGTCAGTTATTGTTATCGTTTCCCACCACAACATACTCCCCTTCTTGATACAGGAGATGAGAGAGAGCAGATGGGAATCCTATCTAAGTTTATGGTGAGAGTTTCATTTACTCGGCTACCTGTCCAACAAATAGCTACAGTGTGCCTTCTATGGTCCAGACAACATGCTGGGTTTTATCATCCAAAGCAATAAAAGATGGAGTCTGTAGATGGGTGACAGCCTTGGGATAAAGGCAGGGAAGGATGGAGGGAAACATGGCACTGGAGAGGTAAGCAGGAGGCAGTTGGGGGAACTGGTGGAAAACTATGCCACATACAATGAATTTCCATCGGTCATATTTCCCAGTACTCTATGCTTTTAAAAATACTATCCAATTCTCAATTTTCCCTTCACCCCATGCTAGGAGAGTCAGAGACCACAGATGCAAACATATTCAGATACTTCTCCTCCAGCTGAAAGCAGGGGCTGTACAGTGTGCAGATGGTTATGCTCTTTTAGGTCTACTGTCTGTTTTTCTTGTGCTCTTCCTGAATTGATTTTGCTCTTAAGCATGTGACACTCACATACAATAGTCAGAAAATAGGTTACCTTTTCTTTTTCTTTTTTATAATATATTTTATTGATTTTTTTTTTTACCGAGAGGTAGGGAGAGAGATAGAAAGTCAGAAATATTGATGAGAGAGAGACGTCAATCACCCGCCTCCTGCACGCCCCACTGTGGAGATGTGCCCGCAAGGAAGGTACATGTCCCCAACCAGAATCGAACCTGGGACCTTTCAGTCCGCAAGCCTATGCTCTATCCACTGAGCCAAACCGGTCTTGGCATCTTTTCTTAATGAACAATATTTTAGGAACCTTTCCTCTCCTCTAGTATCAGTCATCATGCATAAGCTTTTATTATTAGCTTGGGCATTCTTAAATGTCTTATTTGGCTACATCATGGCACTTAATTTGTGACACACAAAAGAAATATTCTATAATCATAAGAGTGTAATCCTTAAAAGAAAAGATAGCCTGGCAGGCATGGGCTCAGTGGTTGAGCATTGACCTATGAACCAGGGGTTCACGGTTCAATTCCCAAAAGGGCACATGCCCGGGTTGCAGGCTCAATCCCCAGTAAGGGGTACGCAGGAGGCAGCTGATCAATGATTCTCTCTCATCGTGGATGTTTCTACCACTCTCTCCCTCTCCCTGCCTCTCTGAAATCAATAAAAATGTATTTTTTTGTGTGTGTGTGAAAAAGGAGAGATAAAGGCTTAAAAATGATGCACCAACTCAGAGCCTCTACTTGGGTTCAGTGTTGAGGAAATGAGGAAATGTTAGTTTCTTCAAGATGCCTAGCTCTAGAATTCTAATTGCCTAATTGGTGTAGATGTTAATTCCTCTTTCTGATGAAGTTAAATATTCTGACTGGGATCAACACCCACCAGAGTTCCTGGGGAGGCCTGAACTTAGGGGCAGCCAATGGCACCGCCTAGTCATGTTTCACCACCTGAGCCCAGGAGGTGCTCTCACTGTCCAGTGGGTGTCCTGCTGGAATGTGCGATTCCCTGGCAAGACATCAGTATGTTGTGGTGCTCAGGTGTGCTTGTGGTGAGTTGTCCCTTAAGGGTCTCCACACAGAAGAGTAGATTCCATTTCCAGGATGATATTGGTGCAAGAGGATGATCACAAATGAGCCTCAAGTAGAAGGTAATTCTGAGAATGACTCATGGTCCAAACTTACCACATTCGGCCATGAAGAGTAGTGCTATTTCCACAGTCTAAGAGAAATAATGAGTGATGTAATAAAATCTATCAATAAAACATGCACTTAGCCCTGGCTGGTGTTGCTCAGTGATTTTGGCCCGAGCGCCAAAGAGTTATGGGTTCAATTCTCGGTCAAGGGCATGTACCTAGGTTTCAGATTTGATCCCTGGCCCTGGTCGGTGCATGTGCTGGAGGCAAGCAATTAATATGTCTCTCTCCCATTGATGTTTTTCTCTCTCTCTCCCTCTTCATGCCTTCCATTCTTTCTAAAATCAATGAAAAAAAAATATCCTCAGGTGAGGATTAACAACAATCACAAAAATTATGCACTTATAAAAATTCAATCTGAAATATTTTACACAAAATTTAAGATTATGCAACTTAAAACCAAAATACCCCTCCAAAATTTACTAACTATACTATTCTGAATAAGTCATTTAATTTTCGCTATGTAAAATGTAAATATAGCATGCAAAATGGGAATAATAATATTATGGGTTGAATTTTATCCCCCCTCAAAACATAGTCATGTCCTAGCTCTTGATCCCTGTGAATGTAACCTATCTAGAAATAGGGTCTCTGCAGATGTAATCAAGCTAAAATGAGTTAATCAGGGTGGGCATTCTTACAGGAAGAGGAGAAGATACCCTGAGACAGATATACAAGGAGACTAACATGTAAAGACAGAAGCAGAGATTAGATGCATCTACAAGCCAAACCAAGGACCACCAAGGACTGCTGGTGACATCCAAAACAAGGAGAAAGGCACGGAGCAGGTTACTCCTAAAACCTTCAGAGCTAGTGTGGCTCTGTCAATGCCTTGATTTCAGACTTCTAGCCTGCCACAGTGTGAGAGAATAAACTTCTGTCATTTAAGCCCCCCTTGATTGTAGTACTTTATTATGGGAGCCCTATGAATAAATACAAATAATACCTGTCTTGTCTTTCTCAAAGGAAATTGTGTATGGAAGTCCTTTGTGGGTTTGCAAATTATTGGGGCATTTTTCTTTTACAAGAAAGCAGAAAACTCAATCCACGCTGAAAGGTTAAAAAAAGGAAATTTATTGATTCCGGAGGCAGATGAATCCAGGTAGAAGATTCTAACTTTACCTCAGCTTTCCAGACTATTTTACCTTAGTCTAAGAACTTCTATGGTGACTGCTTGCAGCTCCAGACACATATCTTCCCAGATTAAAATTCAGGTGAAAAGAAAGGTTGCTTTCCCTGTAGCTTCTAAAGAAGTTATATTAATTCATATTAATTCAAGTCATGTGCCCATCTCTTAATCAATCATAGTGGCCATCGAATATGATGCTCCAATTGGCTGAGCAGGGTCACATGCTCCACTCCTCTGGTAGGGGGTTGAGTCTCTCTCCAACCATAGCACTGAACTTTGGAGAGGAGTTGTTTCTTGAAAGAAATTCATGTCATTACTAGAAAAAAGGAAAGTAGATGTCTTATGTTTTCCAGCTTCTTCCTTTGCTTCTCTTCAGCAAAATGGCTCAAAAGAATTGCCTATTTTCATACGCTTTGTCTCATCCATCATATGGGTTTCTATTCTATGCAGGTCCCCGGCGACCTCCAGTGAACTCCAAGAGACAAAGCAGGTGAAAGTCTGCTCTAGCTCTTCACTTCTCAGCAGGACCACTCCCTATTCCTTAAACATGGCACCTCATCACCTGCAGTCACCATTCTCTCCCACCTGACCTGCTGGCCCCTCACTGACTGTAAGACTCCTACATGGAGGGGGCCACCATCCTTTAGCTAGACTTTCAGTAGAGAGTGCACCACCACCAGGAGCAACCCAGAGCTGGGCTGCTAATGGAAGACAGGAAATGCAGCCCAGGCAGAGAGGATAAAGAACATTCTGGTTTCTCTCTGCTTGTTGTCCTCCCTTCTCTAACCAGTGCCTCTCATCCCCCAAGTCCAGTAGGAAACTATTTAATAAGGGAGCTTTGGGGAAATTAAGTTTATGGGGATCAGCCTTCAGTGAAATGGAATAAAGGAGGGAGAGAATGTGGAATTGAATAGAAAACAATTTAGGCAGATGAACAGCACAGAATCTGATAATCTAGAAATGAAAGCATCATTCCAGTAACCAGCACGCTCAGACGTCACATGAATCTAAAGCACCTTGTGCTCTCTGAGGTTTCAGTGACTATTGCTTTTGCCTAATGGTAGAGATGCTTAAGAATTTTTTTTTCAACTGAATTTTATGATTGGAGTGGGGGGGAATATCTATGTTTTCCTAGATTATGTATACTCATTTTGTGGATACACTTATAGACATGGTATATAATGCAGAAGGTGGAAAGGATATGTTCACATGGGTATTACACTGAAAAAAATAGTAATTTGCTATGTCCCAGAGCAAGTATCGATTCTTGTGCCTGAGAAGAAATTGTTAATTATATTTATGATTAATATTAACATTTTTAATATTAAAAGAGGTCATCCATGTAAAGATTGCACAAATTATAATAATAAATAATATTAAAAGGAGTTAATCCATATACATAGAATTAATGTAAAACAAAAAAATCAAATATAAGTTTCAGTTTTAATTAGGTACAAATTATGACTTTATATTTTTAACCTAAAGCTTGAGCTTATTAAGTCTGACTCAAAGCCAGATATCATTCTTACATAACAATTATCTGTTTTCTGTGCCAACCAATGTTTTGTTCCATAACCGCCTTGACTATTTTAACTAATTACAAGTTAAGACTTGTAATTTCAAATTGAGTTACCCAGATTAAGTGGGTAGAATTAACTGGATAACTGCTAAATGTCCAATTAACTCTGAGCTAGGCACACACAAACTTGTGCATTTTGTGTTTTCATGGGCCTGAGGCTATGCCTGGACTGAAGAAGAAGATGCTATCTTCAGGGTCTGACAATGGAAGACTCTAATTCAAGGAAGAAAAACACTTTCTGGAATGACATCTCAGAGTCAAATTTGTCACAAAGATCCAGATACAAAAAGAATTTGAGCAACATGACAGATATCTGTAATAGCAATAAAAAATTCAGAATCATTTATGTAGGTTATGCTTATAAAGTATATAGTCTGCCATCCTGTTGTGAGCAATACCAAATAAGACCAAGGTACAGAAACCAAGATGGCAGCATAGGTAAACACCTAAACTGCTGCTTCACACAACAATTTCAAAACTACAACTAAAAGACAAAATGGACATCATTCAGAACCACAGGAAGGCTGGCTGAGTGGAAATTCTACAACTAAAAGTAAAGAGAAAAGCACACTGAGACTCAGATGAATTGCAGAAGTTAGAGGTACAGAGGTGTACATGCAGAGAGGGCTGGCAACTGAGTATGTGGCTGGCTTTCTCAATTGGGAGGGAGACAAAAGCTCCTGACTGCTTTGAACCACAGTTCCAGGCAAGACTTTGGGGACCCAGACTCATTCAGGGAGAAACTGGACTGTCTGGCAGCGGGCAGAACTTGAGGGCAGCTTTCTCTCATAGGTGTTTGCAGCGATTACTGTGGGACACTGAGACTCAGGGGCCTCTTAGGGCAAGGCTGATGGGAAGCCATTGCTGTCTGCTCTGTCCTGAGACTCTGCCCCATCCAAGCTGAGCACAGAGGCTTTTGCAAGTCTTGTCTCATAAGGGTGTCTTCAGCACAGAAGTTCCTCCAGCGTAGACACAGCTGATCTTTACAGCCAATTGGCCTGGAGATCAATTCCTCCCAGTGATACCAACAACAATCAAGGCTTAACTACAACAAGACTGTGCACACAGCCTACAAAAAGGTGCACCAAGAGTATCCACTTCAGGTAACTGGGGAGGCTGAGCCACTGGGCCTTATAGGACACTTAGCACACAAAGCCACTCTATCAACACAGGGAAGCAGCCAAAAGGTGGAGACAAAGAAACAGGTTACAAATTAAAGAAATGGAGGAAAGCAAATTACTGGATATAGAGTTCAAAACCATGGTTATAAGGTTTTTCAAGAATTTTCTAGAAAAGGCCTATAAATTTAGTGGTACCCTAGAGCATATGAAAAAGGACTAGAAATTAAGCATACACTGTCTGAAATAAAAAATAATATACAGAGATCCAACAGCAGACTAGAGGAACACAAGAATCAAGTCAAAGATTTGAAATACAAAGAAGCAAAAAACACCCAATTGGAAAAGCAAAAAGAAAAAAGAATCCAAAAATATGAAGACAGTGTAAGGAGCCTCTGGGACAACTTCAAGCATACCAACATCAGAATTATGGGGGTGCCACAGAAGAGAGAGAGCAAGACACTGAAAACCTATTGGAAGAAATATTGACTGAAAACTTCCCCCACCTGGTGAAAGAAATAGACTTACAAGTCCAGGAAGCGCACAGAACACCAAACAAAAGGAATCCAAAGAGGACCAAAGATTCCTGGGCCTTAGTGTATGTGTGTATTATCAGGTTGTCACTTTGTCAGAAAATGTAAACAACTTGACTTACCTTTTTCCATCCTGCTCCCTCATGGAAATGGGCTTGCAAACATCCATTTCCTCATTTTTTCCCCTCATTCAAGTAATTAACATTATTGACCAAATACTATATGATGGGCATTGAGAAAATAGTGAACTAGGACAGACAAAGAGAAGGGAAAACTGGTAGAAATAGAGATCAAAGGGCTAGCCAGGGGTCAGTTGATGCTCAGCCCTGTAGAGCACAGCAGGAAATTAGCTTGGATTGTAGTTCCTCGGGAGAGGTGATATAATCTGACTTACACTTTATAAGAATCACGGGCTCCCCCAGGGAAATCAATGTAAAGTAAGGGCAGCCCAGACACCCACAGGAGTATTTCAGGAATCCAGACAAGCACTGGAGTGAGGAAGGCAGTATAGCAAAGTAGGATTTAGACCACACAGTAAAGTACCTATGCAGGTTTTGTGGTAAAATAGAATATGGAGTTTGAAAGGAAGAGCAAAATCAAGCAGGATGCCCACATTTTTGCACAGTTGCTGAGTGAAAGAGCTAACAGTTGCTGAAATGGGAAAATGGTGGGGAGTGGAAGAATAGGTTCTATTTCAAACATAGAAATGAGGCCTGTCAGTGGAGCACTGGCCCACCTTTCCTCAAAGAGCAGCTTTGCCTTTCTTTAGGTGACTCAGAGTTCGGTATTATAGAACATGGAAAAGACAACTTTGCCTAGAATTTGCAGGACAAGTATTTTCCATTGCTCGCCGTTACAGGATAAATTGTATCCTATTCAAAATTCACAAGTTAAAGTCCTAACCTCAGAATGTGATTGCATTTGGAGAAAGGGTTTTTAAAGAGATAATGAAGTTATTAGACTGGGTCATACTCCAAGATGACTTCTGTCCTTCTAAGAGAGGCAACAGGACTGTCAGTTGCACAGAAGGAAGACCAACTGAGCACACAGAGAGAAGATGGCCATCTACTAACCAATGAGAAGCCCCAGAAGAGACCAATCCTGCTGACACCATGATCTTGGACTGGCAGCCTCCAAAAGTGTAAGCAAATAAATCTGTTGGTTAAGCCATCCAGTCTGTGATACTTGGTTTTGGGAGCTCTTTCAAACTAATATACTCATCTTGCCATTAAAAAAAAAATCTAATTTTTTTTTTTTTTACTACATGATACCTTTTTAAGACAACAATAGTCTTTTGGAATTTAACTCTTGCTTCCTCTCAAAAAAAAAACACAAATAAAATTGACCTGTACATTGGAATTATAGTTTCCATCAGGATGCTGAGCATCTGTGCTCACAGTAATGTTCACTTCTTATATTGAGCATTTTTCCAATGACACTTGTCCAGCAGATTCATTGTTTTTCATCACAACTACTGGATATTATTAAAAATGATGACATTGGCTGATCATATATATTTGCACTTGAGAGAAAGGACAAATAGGGTATATTTCACACCAGTCACGGTCAGAATCTGATTTTTGTTCTTTTGAACCACACATTTCAACTGGTAGCATGACCACACAAACTGTGACAGAATGTTTGTATTCTGGAGCCTTCTGAGCTCTTATGGCTTACTATGATGTCAGCTTAATAAATACTGAGGAACATTTCAACAACCTCAGAAAGGAAAAGTTGTATAGAAATGGTCTTGGCAGCCCTCTCTATGGAGCAGGGCTGAGCCTTTTCCCACCTCCTGTAGTCTCCTCACTCTTTTTCCAGAGCACACCCAGGCTCTCCTCCCTCTTTCATCTCTCAAGTGGTGTATTTCTCTCTCTCTCCTAAGCTCCAAGGGCTCTTCTTTAGCCTCTGTAACTGGTTTCTTGAGCCCATTTCCTTTACAGCTCACTTATCCCACCTCTGTGACTTGCTAAATAAACTTTCTCTTATTAAAAAAAAAAGTAAAGGCCTATAGGAAGCTCAGTGTTAGATGGAGACCCCTGCAGCACAGGGACATAGGGATGGGGATTCAGGTATAAGAAAAATATGATAGAGACCTGTGAATCCATCTTGAAGGAGTAATACATGCTCTTTCATTGTAGTAAACAGTTACTAAATATCCAGACCCATGCAAGATTGAAATAACTGTGGAGGCATAAAAATATTCACCAAGTGACATTTTCCAAATTACTCTTTTTTTAAATATATTTTATTATTTTTTAACAGAGAGGAAGGGAGAGGGATAGAGAGAATCATCAATCAGCTGCCTCCTGCACGCCTCTTACTGAGGATGTGCCTGCAACCAAGGTACATGCCATTAACCAGAATCAAACCTGGCACCTTTCAGTTTGCAGGCTGATGCTCTATCCACTGAGCCAAATCGGTTTTGGCCAAATTATCTTAATAGCCACTGGTATTGTACTGAGTATGTGTCGAGGAAGGAGCTACCAGATTCAACTACAACACATTGAGTCCCACATGGCATCCCCACCACGAGCTACTGTGTCCCTTGTCTTCATTCTTTGGTGGCTTATGTGGCTGTCTCCTGTTGAGATTTAATTTACTTCTGTTTTTTTAAAGACTGGTTTATTTTCAGAATTAAGTGGAATTCTGTTTGTTTTTAAGAGTTTTAATTAAGATGCCAACCTTCTTACTTAGCCAGACTATTTATTCCAGCAGTGTCTATTAAACCAAGGACGGGGTCACCAAGCATGGGGTAGTCACAGATTGTTTTAAACTGTCTATTAAACTGTTTATTAATGTGGCCAGCAAGGAAGCTGCTCCCACAAAACAGCCTATTCGAGGCTCATGAATTCTTTGCTTTGCCCAATAAGTTTTATGAATCAATGACATCTTCACTTTGCTTCAGGTTCATTAATGCTTGCATTGTGTCTACATATATAATTAGTTAGATTCAGGTACCCAGACACTCAGAAATATTTCAAGTAGGAATTGATGATTTTTCATCAGAGTTTATTGGTTAATTGTTAATAATTCCCAAATCTGCCCTAACTGGTTTGGCTCAGTAGCTAGAGTGTCAGGCTGTGGACTGACAGATTCCAGGTTCAATTCCAGTCAAGGGCATGTACCTTGGTTAAGGGCACATCCCAGTAGGGAGGGTCCAGGAGGCATCTGATCGATGTTTCCCTCTCATCGATGTTTCTAACTCTTTATCCCTCTCCCTTCCTCTCTGTAAAAAATCAATAAAATATATTTTTAAAAAATAATAATTCCCAAATCTCACCTCTTAATGAAAGAGAGCAGTAGACTTCTCCTTGCATTTCTTTGCCAATGAACAGCTTTACTCTGTGATGCACAGGAATTTGGACAAGTGTTTTCTTCTCTGACTCCTCCTCTTCTGATTCCCAACCTAGTTTTCCAGTTTAGATTATTTATTGATAGAATATTAGCAGAAACATTGCCCAAATTAGTAAGGTTTAGAAGATTGTTTGTCCAGAATGCCTCCAACCTGACATATTTCAGTATGATGTTTCTGCAGTTTTGGTGTTTTAACTCCAAGAAGGCACAGCAATGAAGAAGCTACCAGATAACTAATTTCAAATTCTTATTGAAAGATATGTTACAGATGAGTTCATAAAAAAAAATCCATTAGGTAACCTGCAGTTGCTATTCAGGAAGGAGATATGATTAAAATGTATTTGAGAAAGAAAAGAAAACATCAACTTTTTGTTCTACTTAATTATGCATTCATTAGTTGTTTCTTGTATGTGCCCTGACTATGGATTGAACCTGCAACCTTGCTGTAGTGGGACAATGCTCTAACCAGCTGAGCTACCCAGCCAGGGCTAAAATGTACTATTTTAACATAAACAAATGGGACTACATCAAACTAAAAAGGTTTTGCACAGCAAAGAAAATCATCTACAAAATGAAAAAATAACCCACTAAATGGGAGAACATATTTGCCAATAATATATCAACTAAGAGCTTAATATCCAAAATTTATAAAGAACTTATAAAACTCAACACCAAGAAGACAAACAATCCAATTAAAAAATGGGCAAAGGGCATGAATAGACACTTCTCCAAAGAGGACATATAGATGGCAATAGACACATGAAAAGATACTCAATGTCATTAATCATCAGAGAAATTCAAATTAAAACCACAATCAGATATCACCTCACACCTGTCAGAATTGCTATCAACAAACAATATGTGCTGGTGAGGATATGAAGAAAAAGGAACGCTAGTTCACTGCTCGTGGGAATGCAGACTGGGGTAGTCACTGTGGAAAACAGTATGGAGTTTCCTCAAAAAAGTAAAAATGGAATAACCCTAACCCTAACCCAGCAATTTCACTTCTGGGGATAAATATGAAGAAACCCAAAATACTAATTCAAAAGAATATATGCACCCCTATGTTCATTGCAGCATTATTTACAGTAGCCAAGATTTGAAAGCAGCCCAAGTGCCCATCAGTAGATGAGTGGATAAAAAAGCTGCAGTAAATGGAATACTAGTTGGCTATAAAACACAACAAGAAAATCTTACCTTTTGGAACAGTATGAATGACCTTGAAGAATATTATGCTAAATAAAATAAGCCAATCAGAGAAAGACAAGTACCATATGATTTCACTTACATGTGGAATCTAATGACCAAAATAAGCCTGGGAGGAGGGTGGGGAGGGGGGCGCGTTGAGTGAAAAAGATATAGGGATTAAGCAAGAAAGAAGAGCCTCATTGATACAGACAACAGTATGGTGATTATCAGCAAGAAAGAAGGGAAAGGGTAAGTAGAAGTGGGTAAAGGGAGGATAAATGGTAATTGACTTGGGGTGGTGAATACACAGTATAATATACAGTATTATAAAAATTGTACACCTAAAACCTTTGTAATTTTATTAACCAACTAGTGGCCTGGTGCATGAAATTCATGCACAGAGGGGGGTGGTTCCCCTCAGCCCAGCCTGCACCCTCTCCAAGGACCTCTTGGGGGATGTCTGACTGCCAATTTAGGCCCAATCCCTGTGGCAGTCAGACTACTGGTTCCTAACTGCTCTCCTGCCTGCCTTCCTTATTGCCCTTAACTGCCTCTGACTGCCTGCTTGATCACCCCTAACTGCCTCTGCCTGCCTGCCTAATTGCCCCTAACTGCCTCTGCCTGCCTGCCTGATCACCCCTAACTGCCCTCTCTTGCCAGCCTGATCTCACCACCAACTGTCCAACCCTACCAGCCTTATTGCCCCTAATGTCCTCTGCCTTGTCCCCCACCACCATGGCTTTGTCCAGAAGAAAGTTGGACATCTGGAAGATGGCTTGTCAATCAAGTTTAATTAGTATATTAGCCTTTTAGTAGTATAGATAGATTATATGGGATAGGATTATTTAAATGGGGGAGAAAGGCCTTTTTCATCAGAAGGAGATGATCTTTGCAGACAAAAATACATAATCCTTATATCTGGACTGATAGCCAGCCATATGCATGATATTGCCAAACCTGTCATTAAAAAATTGAACCGCTTTCTTATACCTTACACCAAACAGCTGTTGCCTTAAAACCCCTCCTCAGCCCCCACCTTAGGTTCTGCCTTCACAGTTCATCCAGATTAGGTTCTGTTTGGTCAGTTTCTATGCCAGTCAGGGTCTCCAGGCCTATCAATAGGCCTGATCAGAGAGGCAGGGTTGATCAGCAGCCCCAGTGGAGGCCAGAGAGGAAGAGAGGTGCGGTTGCTGGCCAGGCCCTGAGAGAAAGAGAGAGGCAACAGCTGATCAATAGTTGCCATGGAGGCTACAGATCAGACCCTGCTTCTCTCTCCCTGGGCCTCCCTTCAGGTCTGATCCACAGCACCTTAAACAGTCAGTGCTGGGTAAGTCAGTCAAGCCTTCGGTCGTTTTGGATGTTATAACCCTGGGATTTTATATATTAGAATGTCACCCCAAGAAATTCAATTTTAAAAATGTATCCTTTTAAGTCTTTATCATTTCAATTTGTAATCTTTTAGGCATACTGGAGAAGTGAGAAAAGTGTATGTCAGAATGCTGGATGTTAAAGGGACGAATCAGAACCTAACATCTCGCTCACAAACCATTAACTTATTGTTAATGCTCAGTTGCTTACAGTCTCTAAGGGGATTTCTATTTATTTCTCCAGTGGAGATAAGATAAGAGTAAACAATTTTCTTTGTTGTAGAAGAGCCAACAGCTTTATTTGCCCAGAAAATAAAATGCCTGAAAAATTAAAATTGATAGGATATGTTTAATAAAAATAAGAAAAGTACTTAGCTAAGAAATTCCAGTTAGTAGATTACTTTTACTCAAAATTTTAAAGTATGTAAATTTTATCTCTGATGCGCCCTCAACCTTCCTCCCACTCCAAATGTGGATGATTATGATGTCTACAATTAACCATAAAATGCTTGTGCAGACCTGGGTGCTAGGAATTATTCTAACCAAGAATCTGCAATCTAAGACTGCAAACTTGCATTCTATCAGAAGGGCTACACTCAGAGGCCATTCTCTGACCAACACTTGAGGCTCTTATAAATAGCACAGAAGATGGGATTTTTAGGTGCAAGCAGTGGCCTGATGACTGTCATGATAAATGCTATACATGTGCTCCAAATGCTGAATTTAAAGATATTCAAATTCATGGATTAGCTAAGACTTTTGTTTGTTTGTTTGTTTTTTCAATTTCCCCCTTGAATGAAGAATCAAATATTCTATAGTCTGTGCACCATTTGCCATAATGACGACGCTTGAACCCTGAAGAGTCCTGTGTCTAGCAATTGGGTAAAAGTTCCCATGACTGAAATAGTAAGCTTAATAGAATCCTGCTTCTAATATTGTCACATTTTTCTCAGGTGATCCTTTTCATGCAATATAGTGGTCAGAGAGTAGCAATCTGGAACTTTGTACCATTTATGAAACAGGTGATAAGAAAGAAGTATTTGGGGCCCACTTACCTGAGAATGTGTGTTTGGTAAATGTTGTAAGGTAGCCAAATTTGCTGAGACTTCCTTTCATTATAACCTGATAGTGAAGTTGTAGGTAATTCACGAACCCTCACCCACAGAAAGCTTCTCTCTCAGCTACTGTTACCTTAAACCAAATGGAACCTAAGAGTGGTGCATTGTCAAATTACCTTAGGCCATTTTGGAACATATGCCCACACCTACTTCATGGTCTGTTTCTTCTTTCCTACAGGTCTTCCTTTTATCCTGTCTCTTAGACCACACAACCTTCCAGGGATCCTGTGTCCTCTGCTATCTCCTATCTCAGAGTCCTTTCTTCTGCCTTCTCTCACCCACAAAACTTACTGTTAAGGCTCAGTTGCTTACAGTCTCTAAGGGGATTTCTATTTTAAGCCCAAGAAATAACAGTAGAATTTCAAGCATTAGGAAGAGAGTAACTGAAGCATGTTAGGGTCAGTTGCCACCCAACTACTTTAATATACTAAGACCAGGGCTTGGCAGTGCTATGCCAGGGACAGGCCTGTGGAGACAGGATAGCTCTGGGCAGATCTCAGAGTGGCATGTCTTCTATTTTCTGATTTTTCCAGTCTGCACTTGGCTTGTCCTCACTCAGGAATCTGGACTTTGAACTTTTCCCAAGCTGCTTCTATTGTAAAACTCTCTTTAACATCCAGCATTCTGACAGCCCATCAGTGCAAGTATATCAGTGAAGCTTGTGGGTTCATGTATTATTATAAAACTAGAGGCCCAGTGCATGTCCTTGGCTTGGCCTGTGCCCTCTCACAATCCAGGATCCCTCATGGGATGTCAGAGAGCTGGTTTCAGCCTGATCCCTGCAGGCCAGGTTGAAGGACCCACCAGTGTACGAATCCTTGCACTGGGCCTCTAGTCTTACCTAATAAAAAGGGAATGTGCTAATTGACCATCACACCCTCACAAGATGGTGGCACACATAGCCACAAGATGGCATCACCCAGTCCCCTCAGCCCTGCCTCATCCAGCCAGAGTCCCCCAGTTTTTTCAGCCCCACAGGGGGAGGCAGTTGGGGGCAATCAGGCTGGCAGGGGAGGGCAGTTGGGGATGGTCATGCCAGCAGGGAATCAGTTAGGTATCAGTCAGGCAGGCAGGGGAGCGGTAGGGGGCTATCAGGCTGGCAGGCAGAGTGGTTAGGGGCAATCAGGCAGGCAGAAGGCAAGTAGTTAGAAGCCAACAGTCCCAGGTTGTGAGAGGGATGTCTAGCAGCTGGACATCCCCCAAAAGGTCCCAAATTGGAGAGAGTGCAGGCTGGACTGAGGGACACACACTGTGCACAAATTTCATGCACTGAGCCTCTAGTATGCATATAAGATCTTCCATTAATCTCTTCCCACCTTCCTTCTTCCCCTTTTCCCTCTTAAATTCATCAATCTGTTCCATGTTTTCATGCCTGTGGTTTCTGCTCTTGCATTGAGCATCTGCCCTCTTGTGGTCAGTGCATATCATAGCTGTTGGCCAGTAGGCAGGTCAGCCAGTTGACCAGTCACTTAGGCTTTTATATATTTTAAATGACTTACTAAATCCTCACCAGGGCCTTTCATGCTCCAAACCTAGTGAGGGAACCAGTGAAGGACATATTAGGGATCAGAATAGTCCCCTGAGAAGATAATGTTAGAGGCTTTTGCCTAAGCCCCAAATTGTATACTACATGCCTAGCAGTTTCAGCTTCACAAATTGCTGGCCATCAGCATGACATTTATTTATAAAAAAAAAATAAACTATACTTTTTGTTAAGGAATTATTTTTTTTCTAGATTGGTGGGTTATTGTTATTCAATATCATTTTTAGAAAAATAATACAATGAATGAACTGGTTGCCTTTCTCTTAGGAATGTCCAGTACTTTCTATAAAAGAACATATGTATATATATTTTGTGTTAGAATATTTCCATTAAGTTCATGTGAGATGAGCTGGTAGATGTTTTTATTTTTATTTTGTAGGCAAAGATATTATAGCAGATGCTATTGGTCCTATCACTTCAGTGCTGGCCTGCTGGGGCTTCATCTCCTTCTGAGGATGTGGCCATGGCCTCCCACTCACAGTGGGCAGAAGTGCCAGGGGCCACCAGCCACCCTTGCCCCCAAAGCCTTTACAATGACATCTTGCAACTGGTGTATAAATACCCCAGCTTCCCCAACCCTCAGCAATGGTTACCCCTTTGCATGATTATACCTTTGCAGTAGACCCTGTACTATTTCCCACAGTTTCCGCACCAAATTAAACTCCAGCTTAATTCCAGAGGCAGCAGGCTTAACAATGTGCCCTTAACTATTTGCTGTCTCCTCCCTTCCTTACTGCTCTGCTCCACTCTGTTTCTTATACTGATGATGTGCCAGTAAACTGGTGCTCACAACACAAAGAAAACGAAGCAAAAGTACCACAGCCCTGATGCATAGCACTTGCTGACCATGGTGGTCTAAACACTCTTCCAAGCTATCAGCGTGATGTCTCTGACCTGAGAGAAGACATGCTCAGTCAACGGGGCAGCAGAGCGGGGAACGCCAGCACACCACTCTCACGCCCTGTACCTCCTAAGGAAACTGCTTACACTCAAATCTGCTTCTGGGTCTACTTCTGGGGCCCAGAAAATAAAATCAAGAGAAACTAGGTAATTTCATTAGGTGTGGACACTGGTCAGTGGCTTGAAGGAATGCCTTACTGTTACCTAATATATTACATGGTAAGATGTGATATTATTATGTTAGTTACTTAGACTTTCACTTACTTGTCAAGTAATAATGCACTAAATACAGATGCTTTATACAGAAAAGTGAAAGGAACTATAACTTTATTATTATAAAAGTTGTAAAGAAGATAATAAAATTCTTTATTGCAACATTCTATCATATTCTTCCAAAAGGCCTGATTTCTCTCCATTCATTCTATTTGCTGGATTAGTTTCTGTTGGTGTCTCTCGTTCGGGTGTCATAATGCCAGGGTTCTTTTTCCAGCCTTACAAAGGGCTTAGAATTCTGGAGAAAGGGTCTGTGCATAGATTCAAGAAGGAGTCCTAGGACAAAAGATAGTTTTGAAAGGTTTTGGGGACCAGAGGAGCTTCAGCTAAAAGGAACTGAGGATTCTTCCTTGAATAAGAACCCGTGCTTTTATTTTAACACAATTTGTCCCAAGGCAAGGTGGAAATATACCCTTCAAAGGGGAAGGTATCAAAGGGTAGAATACAGAAGCATTATCAGTTTGGGGAATAGCCTACAGCTCTTCAGGTGTTTGGCCAACAGGAGGCAATAAAATGCTCTGAGCTGTCTGGCAGCTAACAATCCTATTCAGGTTTGGAGGGAATGCCATTTAGCCGTTTCCAACAGGTAAATTACATATGTGGCTCACCCTGTGGAGCCCCCAAGTCCCATCAACCTTTTGATGGAACTCTTGTAATTATTACATGCTGGAATTGGTTCTCGGCAAGTTTCACCTGGACTTTCGCTTGCTTATGTATTTAGTGAGATTAATTATGATTAAGAACCATAACATATTTATAGTTATTCTTCAGAAGAACAGAAATAAATTAATCAGTTTTAGGCTTTTTTTTAAAAAAAAAGTTGCTAAAACACATTTAGAACCTCATAACTTTTGAGTCACTGCCTTGAAGTCACTTCCTTTAAAAAATGTTTTCCACTGCCAAGAAATTCCAAGTAGTTTGACTCCTTTTCCTTTTCTTTTACAACGTGGGCTCTACATTGCCAAGCACAGGAAGCCAGATCTACAGGGTTGCCCTCCGGGTGCAGAATAAAGGGGTTCCAGTCCTTAGAAACATCCCATCTCAGCCCAGCAAAGTGGATCAGCATGCCAAATATGAGGGTGATAGGAACTGGATGCTAACAAAGAACTGGATGACTGACTCATACATGGTATGTAGAACTTGTTACAGGCTGCTCTTGAGAATTGCTCTATTCTTCTCTGTAAAAGCAAATGCGAGTTTCATCAGTTAACAGTACATGAGCATTGCCTTCAATTCTACTGATCCTACATACAGATTTTAACTTCTCCTTAGCCATGTTTCTACTTGTGGCTCTCTCAAGATCCTCTTCTACTTAAATTGCTCATCTTCCACCTGAGGAGCCCAGGACTATAAAGCATTTCACAATTCTTTTTCTTTCATTCTTTCTATTTTCTTTTTCTTCCTTTTTTTTGTAAGAGAGGAGGGGGGAGGTAGAGAGAACCATTGATATAAGAGCAAAATATTGGTCAGCTACCTCTGCATACCCCCTAACTGGGGGTGGAAGCCTGCAACCAGGCACCTGCTTGTCCAGGCATCAAACTGGCAACCTTTCAGGGCACAGGACAATGCCAACCTGAGTCACGCCCACCAGGGCCATTTCCCAATTCTCAATGCAGTAATCTATGTATGATTTTGTGGCACAGCAGTAGATACTGGTCTAATATGAAAATTAAGAGTGAATGAATTAGGCCATTTTCAGACTGTTTAGGCCAGGGAAGAGATATGTTCATTTAGTTCACTCAAAAATAAAATTCCATTTATTAAATGCTTATTTTGTGTCGGGAGCTGGATGTGCTAAACATACTCTAATTGCTTTTGGGTAAGTTAATAGCTTACTGTGGTTTTTTTGTTTATTTTTTGTTTTTTAATCTTGGTCAATGTTTTGCTTGTCTCTCATCATAGTATCTTTAATACCATGTCATGCATTTATTGATTTATGTATTCACCTTATCCCCTTCATTAGATTTTAAGTACTTTCAAGTCAAATACTTGGTCTTATTCATACACCATCATTCTAAGTACCTCGTAGATACTAGAGAAATATTGTTAAACCAAACTGAATTGAGAAGTGAATGCATTTTTTCTTCTTCTTTTTTTTTTTAGAGCTTGAGCTTGCAGTAGAATTTAGGACTCGTGACTTCACATTCCCGTCTGCTTTACCTCTATTTATCACATAATTTGTGCTGTAAATGTCTTTTGTGTCTCAATAGATTATTGTTAATGGGATGACTCTCCTGCATAATATGGTAACATGTATGGCTGTCTATTTGGATAATATTTTTTAAAAGTGTTAGATTTTATTCTGACTCAGCAGTTTGATTCTCTCACAGGCTCCTATAAATGTGGCCCAAAGTTGTGGGTGGCAAAAATGCAGCCTGTGGACCACATGTGTTCTCTTGACCATATTCAAATCACGCAGAGTTCTGGAATTTCAGATGGAACTCAGGCTTCTGGTACAACTTGCTTAAGAAAAGCCATGCCTGAGAGATTCTGAGCAGAACAAATGATGAGGCTGGTCCCTGAAAAACACATTGCCCACCCTTAACCCCCTCACAGTCTTTAGTCTTCAACCCAGTTCTCAAGCTGCTGTCTGTTATTAATTGAGTACTTGGGAATCCACAAGAAAATGCTGTACATACTTTTCTATTGCCTACTCTTTTCTCCAACTCAATTCTGCTGTTTTTGTTCTTGTGCCTTCTTGTCTATTCCAATTCTTTCATTTCCTCCTCTATTTCCCCATCCCACCTTTACCAAAATGTAAGACCCAACACCCTGGCTAGGCCACTTTACTTACCTTTATCATAGCCTTCCATCAGGGAGATATAATACTGTGATATTAATTAAATTTAGTGTGTAAAATGGATACCATAAGAACAAGACTAAAACCATCAACCTGTGGGTGACACATGTGGCATTGGTGCTGTCAGACACTCCTGTACCTATGGTGGACATTGCTACTCTGTACTGAGACTTTCACCACTGAGCCTGGGCACGATTCAAGAGTCCTTCTCACCTGGCCAGCATGACTCAGTGGTTGAGCGTCAACTTATGAACCTGAGGTCAAGGTTCAATCCCCTGTTGGGGCACATGCCTAGTTTGCAGGCTTAATTCCCAGTAGTGGTCATGTAAGAAGCAGCCAATCAATTATTCTCTCTCATCAATGGTATTTCCCTCTCTCTCTTTCTCCCTCTCCCTTCCTCTCTAAAATTAAAAAAATATATATTTTTTAAAATAAAGAATCCTTCTTAACACTGAGTTTCAGGCACCTACTACCTTCATTCAGAGATGGCCCACAATTTGAATTTTTTTTAATCTTCTTTTGAATTCATTTTCTTGTTGGGTAAGAAGAACTAGTCTTTAAAGGAGAGTTCTTTAAAGATTCTAGGCCATTAGCCTGAGCATCATCTGGGAAATTGTTAGAAATGAAAATTCTCTGGCTCTAACTCAAATCTAGATTTAGAAACTCTGGGATAGGGCCCAGGAATCTGTGTTGTTTTTTTGTGGTAAAATATACATAATATAAATTTACCCTTTTAACCATTTGTATAATATACAATTCATTGACGTTAAGTACATTAACATGGTTGTACAATCATTAGTACCATCCATCTCCAGAACTTTTTCATTATTCCAAATAGACATTCTGTACCCATTGAACAATAACCCTGCTTTCTCTCATCCCACTCCTAACTCCCTAATAATCTCTATTCTACTTTCTTTCTCTATGAATTTTCCTATTTTAGGAGCCTCATATAAATGAAATTATTTAATATTTGTCAGTCTGAGTCTGGCTTATTTTACTTAGCATTATGTTCTCAGGGTTCATCTGTGTTGTAGTATGTATCTACATTTCTTTTTTGTTGTTGTTGTTGTTATAGCTGAATAATAGTTCACTGAATGTAGTTACCATATCTTGTTTAGTCATTGATATATTGATTTACATTTGAGTTGTTTCTACCTTTTAGCTATTGTGAACAACACTGCTATTAACATAGGTGTACAGTATATGTTTGAGTCTCTGTTTTCAATTCTTTGAGTATGTATATACTAATTGTTGGAGCATGTGGTAATTCATGTTAACTCTTTCAATAAATGCCAAACTGTTTCTCATAGTGGTTGCACTATTTTGAATTCCCATCAATAATGTATAAGAGTTCTGATTTCTCCACTTCCTTGTCAACACTTGTTTTCATTTTTTAGATAACAGCCATTATAATGAGTGTGAATTGATATCTCACTGTGGTTTTGATTAACATTTTTCTAATGATTAGTGATCCTGAACATCTTTTCATGTGCTTATTGACTATTTGTATATCTTCTTTGAAGAAATGTCTAGTTAAGCCTTTGTCCATTTTTTAATTGGGTGGTTAAGTTTTTGTTGTTGAGTTTTATGAGTTCTCTATATATTCTGGATATTAATCCCTTATGAGATACTAGAGGCCCAGTGCATGAATTCATGCATGGGTGGGGTCTGGCCAGCCCAATCTGATCAGGGTGGGAGTGGGTGCGATCAGCGGTGGGTCAGCCAGGGGGAGGGACTGCGTACAGTTGCCCAGCTGGCCCAAAACCCCCCTCCAATAGGAGAACAATTTGCATATTAGCCTTTTATTATATAGGATGTGATTTGCAAAATTTTCTCCCATGTTGTGATCTTTTCACTTTCTGATATTGCCCTTTGATGCACAAAAGTTTTTAATTTTTATGAAGTTCTACCTACCTTTTTCCTTTCCTTTCCTGGGCTTTTGATGTCATGTTCAAGAAATCATTGCCAAATCCAATGTTATGAAGCTTTCTAAGAGTTTTCTTAGTTTTAGTTTTCTGTTTTCTTCTATGAGTTACATAGTTCTAGTTTCCATGTTTAGGTTCTTATTTCATTTTGAGTTATTTTTTGTATATGGTGTAAGGTAAGGTACAGCTTCATTCTCTTGCATATGGATATCCAGTTTTCCTAGCATCCTTTGTTGAAAGAGTCCTTTTCCCATTGGTATCCTTGGAGTAATGTGTCTTAACTAGGCCTTTAATTATCTAATTAGAATTAGATAATTCTAATATACATTCAGGTTTGAGAAACACTATTCTGTGTATTTATCCTCTGTCTTACACCTAACTAACCTAAGATTAGGACAGTCATAGCCATAACCTTCCCAATACACAGAAGGCATTTTATCTTAAAATTATGACCAATTTTACTGTAAAATCTGATGGGAATACTAGTCAATAAGAGTGTTCTTATAAAAAGGAAAATGTTACCAACTTAAATCCATTCTTGTTATAACAAGTAAGTCATCCACTGGATGTCCTATTGCCCTTTTAGAATTAACCACAAAAAAAGACCCATGACATTTGGTGAATTAGGCTCTAGAAATCAAGTTTTCTATAAACATTTCTCTAAAATGTTTATATACACTCTTTGAAAAATTTTACCAAACTTGATCTTAAACTTGTTTATGGTAAGCAATGTTCATATCAAGTTTAGTGTAGTGAGTTAGGAAGACTAAAATTTTAATAGCTCTGCTGAGTTTTGTATCAAAGACTGATTTGAACCATGCTACATTGGTACTTAGCTTTCATGTATTAATGAAAAAAGAGTCTAACACATCATAAATAAATCTACTTCTATAGTTAAAATCCAGCTTGTATACAGCATGCTAAATCATCTAAGTGTGGCAACAATATGCATTTCCAAGCTTTGTAGCGATACCCAGAAATTTATCAAAGACATAACCCTGGAAGAGAAAGAGTTACATCAAAGCTGCCAAACATTTCAAAATTCCGTGACACAGATTGATTTCTACTTATTATTTAGATACCCAGGTTTATTTAACTGACAAATTAGACTTTATTTTTTCAGTTAACTATATCTTTCAATGGTCGGTCATCATCCAATCTTGAAATAAATGTTAGTTGATTAAAGTAGTAAAGGTTAAAACGTTTAAACCACATGCTGTAGATCTCAAAAATCAAGTCAATATGTGTAAAGGGAAGAATTATTAGAGGATTTATGAAATCTGGCCTGAACAAATTAATTCATCAGTTTAGCCAAAGGTCTGTCAATGAATTCAAGAACTGTTTCAAAAAGGGAAACATCTGTTGTAATTTAAGTTTCTGTTTATAAGTGAATGTCCTGGATTACTCCTTCTGAAAAAGAATACAGCAGTTTACACTAATGTATTTGAAAGTTAATTTGAAATTACTCTGTCTTTGAGGATGGTGGGGGGGCGGGGGAAATCCTTAGGCGATTTGAAATATTACTGTACTCTCCACCCCTTCTTGGTGATGGAAGGGAATTTGAACCTCATTGGGGCTGAAAGATGTTATAACAAACCATGATGCCAACAGTCTAAGAAGAGATCACCATGTAGACGAGGATGCAAAACCTCTACTTAGCTGTGTTGGGTTTATTTAAACGATGTACTTAATGGGAGACTTAAAGGTACTTCTAAACATATATATCCTATACATAACATATACATACATGTGTATGTACATTTCTGCCTTACACATTTATTTAGAACCTAACCATCAAGTAAGAAGAAATTTCACTGTATTTTGAGCTAAGTTAGGTAGGTATTACACACATATTATAGGAAAGGAAATTGAAGCTCAGAATCATTGCATGAATTTATTTAAGAATGCTCAGTTAGCTACTGGCAGAACTTAAACTTGAACTAATGTCATTTAATACTTGGGCATTGTTCTTCCTGTTGTAACATATTTCCTTCAGTACCATTCCCACCTGTGTTTTCATAAATAATGAGGGCTCATCAGGGGTCACCGACCCTTGCTACTCAAAGTATGATCTGTAGATCAGTAGTATTGGCATTTCTTGAGAATTTGTTAAAATGCAGAATCTCAGGCCCCACTCCAGACCTAATGAATCAGAATTTACAGTTTAACACGATCCCCAGGTTGTTTGAGAATCTGTTTTAAATTTCACTTTGAGAAACCAATGCTAGAATTTACATGCTAAAAAAACACCTTACGGTTTAATTTCAACTTTCAAAATAATAATTTTTTATATTTCAAAGATGCATAATGATTGATTTTCATGGACAGACTTGAGATCAATTCTTTAATTTCTTTTTATCTAGAAACTGGTTCAATACCACACAGAAGACATTTGAACAGTTTACTGTTGAAAATAGTCTTCAAATAAAGAATCAAGCTTTTGCTAACTTAAGTTCAAAACTCATGGTATCTTCTATTTCTTTCAACTTATTAATTCCAAATTAAGCCACCACTCTCTGTTTGGTAATGTTTATGGTTTTTATCATAACCAGCTGTGGATAATGTGTAATTTTTAGATTGTTCAAATAATGGAGCTCTCAATTCAACACAGTAACCAGCAGTAGCATGAGTACAAGTCCTCTCTTAACATTGTCTACTGGTTCTTGGGAACCGTGATTTTAAGCGAAATGACATGAAACGAAATCAATTTATCACAGGCTAATTGATATGAACAAGAGTTATGTTCCTATGGCAAATTTCTAGTCACAAAAATATCAGCAAACTTCTAAGTAAAGACCCCAAAACCTTACTAAACGTTGAAATAAATGTGAGCTTTACATACATTTAAGAAAGATTAATAAAAACAAGTAAGGTAATATTCTTTCAAACCGCTTACTCCAATTCTGGGTTTCCAGTAGCCAGAGCCTCTCCTGGAAGCTCAGGAGGCAAGGTAGGACAGACAGCCTTCCTCATAGGATGCCTCATACCCACACACTCACCATTCTGAGAAAAGTTAGACACCCCAATTTACATAATGTGCACATCTTTTGGATGTGGGAGGAAACTAGAGTCCTCAGAAAATCCATGGGAGACCAGGCAAACTTCACACAGACAGTGACCCTGACCAGAACCCATTATTTTCCTCAACATTGTGATGAAAGGCATTAAAGTAAACAAAGTTATTCTAGAACCTTGTACTTGCAATTGGAAACTTCATTCTAAACTAAGTCATTTCTCTCTATTACTTTTATTAACTTTCTAAAATTAAAATCATTCCTAGACAAAGATACAGTTTTATTAGCACACTATAGAAGAAAACTTCTATTTTTCAAAAGCTTTTAATAGACCTGTCGCTTCTTAATGGCCAGCCCTCAGGGGTAGCAGTTGGAGAGTCACTAGTTAAATTTTGGTTTTGGAATCTCTGCAAACTAAAAATTTGAGTTGTTTTTTAGAAGAAACCCATAGTCATGTCCAAGTCATATCTCTGGCATTTTTTGTTCAATAAAAATCCATAGAATGAAATTTTGAAATTTTAAATTATTCCTCTAATTTACTGAAGTGTGGCAGAGCCCTTTCCTGAGATAATGCCATTCTCACCATGAGACATGATCATTATCAGACATAGTAAGAGACTGGGGGTCTACTCTCATGGGAACGCAGGGAGCTTTGGTGGGAAGTTAGAGGGTGTGGGTTATTTTAGGAAGACAATGTTAGTGTTTAGTTCTTTCTCCTTCCTTCCTTCCTTCCTTTCTTCCTTCCTTCTTTCCTTTCTTCCTTCCTTCCTTCCTTTCTTTCTTTCATCCTCATCTGAGTATATGTTTTTATTAATTTGAGAGAGACATAGGGAGAGAGAGAAAAACATTGATGTTCAAGAGAAACATTGATCAGTTGCCTCATGCACATGCCCCAATGGGGGATCAAACCTACAACCTAGGGATGTGGCCTGACCTGGAGTTGAACCCACATTCTTATTTCAGATAAATAAGTCTAGAACAAAGGGACTGAAATAAAAGTTAAATACAGCACAGAATGAAAGTATCTGTGGCATCATTAGTCATTGCGCACAATGACGGGCCTTACACAGCATGGTAAAGATGAAAAAATTGGCAGTTCCAAGAGCTAGTGAGGATATGGAGAATTAGACCTCTTTTTTCATTTCTGAAGGTAGTGTATTTTGGAACAACCATTTTGGAAAACTCTTTAGCAATATGAACAAACATACTTCATACTCCAGGGGACAGAAATAAGTATGTATCCCATTTCTGGTCTGGCCCCTAAGCAAGTTGGAAGTTATCACTCTGCTGCTAGTGGAAGTGGGGTCCTGGTGGTGCTGCAAGAAAAAGCATTTTCGGGGCTCTACAAGGGAGAATAAGGTCTGGTAGTAAGATTTATTTGGGTACACAATGCAGAATCAAAAGAGTACCTCTCTTGGGTTTCCAATGTCCCATCTTGCCATGGAAAATCTGGCCAGAAAGAAGGCCAATGTCCAGAGATCCTATGCTGTATTAAAGCTTCATCCAGTGCAGCATCTGTTCCTGGCTGCAATTAGTTGCTGTGCTGTGGCATTCAGGTCCCCCCTGGAGTCTGTGTTTGGAGTCCAGATGACTCACTGTCAGCCACATTCTTACTAAGGCCACATGGCTATGTAGAGAGTATGCATGAGTGCACAGAGTAAGTGCTGGTCACCCAGCAAGAGAGAGAGTTTCTTTGTTAATCTGGGTTTATATTATTTGGGGTATGGGAAGAACCAGCAACTTTTTCAAAATAACCAATCAATTTCCAAAGCTTTCGCAGGCTTCTAATGTGTCTACCCCCTGACCAATGACTGACAGGCTTCTGTGGTCAAGCACCTCCCTCTGCACTGTTTTGACTTGTATTATCAAGTGCTTATTTCCCCTTGTTCTCCCAACAATCTGGTACTGGAGGGAGGGTGTTAATTTTGGGGGAGGTGGGGGGGGGGGGCGGGGGAGGCAATGCTGTGATTCCCTGGAGTGTGTGTGAAGCTATAATTTCCTGGTGAAGCAAACAGGCTCCTGCTCCCCAGCCCATTAATCCCAACAATGTCCAATTCCCTTTGCTTCTGTCTTATTAATACCTAGCTACCTACAGTAACAACTCTATCCTAACAAGTAACAAGCTGAACAAACAGAAAAAAACAACTCATAGATGTGTCAGTGAAGTGAATCACTGGGCAAACTCTTATCTCCAAAATTAGAGAGTCAGACAGGCAAATACAGAGACTCACAGCTTTTACTGGAGCTGAAACTCATGAGCAGAAACCTCCATGGGAACCAGTACCAAAGTTAGAAAACCTGAACGGTAATTGACAAATTGCTGAAGGCTCAATGTGGACAAGTCTGAAACTTAAAAATCCTACAGGGGCCCAGTGATGGGGAAGGGACACAGTTGGGAGTTTTAGCTCCAGTAAAAGCCATGAGTCTATTTAGTTCTATGAAATTCTCACGGTGAATATCAAAGAAAAATACCCTCATGCTTTCAGCAAAGGAGAGAGGAAAAGAAAGCATTCTGAAATAAGCTAGAGCATTCTTTTTTTTTTTTTTTTTTTTTTTAACTAGACCTGCCCACAAGAGAAACTAGTTTATCAGAGTCTGTTCGGGGCAAAAATAAAATACCGGGGACTAATTGTGGTTATGGGAAATATTAATCATGCTCTGTTAACCATGATTGTCTTGTGTTGATTAAAGAAAGGACATTCTCACCTAGTTTAGAGTTGTACCCCCTGGGGACCCGGGTGTACTTTGGACCTGGGAGTCAACCTTTGAATGCAGTCTATTCTCATGCAAGAACTGCTGATTATCATGGAAATATTAACAACCTTGTTGCCCAAACAATGGAGTCCCAGCCCAGCCTGCATAGCCTACTTCCCCATGCCTATAATCCCTACTTCCCCATGTAATCTTTTTTCCTACTGTATATAAGCAGCTGATTTATTGGGGACTGCAGAGCACATTTTTGAAGATGACCTGCTGCTCTCCCTGCTGCCGGCAGTATTTGAATAATGGCGACAACACAGGCGTTTCAAACTCACCACCCCAGCCACTCCCGCTCTGGGCAGCGTGAAAAGGCAGAAAGGCGACTCCGGGCTGGAGCAAAAAGGCGGCTTTGGCTGGAGCAAAGGGAGTGCCAACAGCCAGGTTAAGGGAAGGCCCATTCTTGCATGAATCTTCGTGCATTGAGCCTCTAGTGCAATAAGAAAATAAGATAAATATAAAGTGTACAGATTGAGAAAGAATAAATAAATACTGTCTTTGTTTGCAGGTGACACATTGTCTATGTAGAAAATCTGAAAAAATCAATGAAAGTACTCCTGGAATGAATAAGTAATGATAGCAAGGTTTCTGGATACAAGGTGAATATGCAGAAGCCAATCACATGTTTGTAGACCAGCAATAAATAAGTACAATTTGAAATTAAAATCTCAATACCATTCACATTAGCACCCTCAAAGTAAAATATTTAAGTAAACATCTTATATGAACAAGATCTATATGAGAAAACTACAAAACTCTGATGAAAGAGGTCAAAGAAGAACTAAATAGAGAGATTATCCATGTTTGTAGATAGGAAGATTCAATATTATAAAGTTCTTCACAATTAAATCTACAGATTTAATGCAATCCCAATAAAAATCCTAGCAAATTATTTTTTGGATATCAACAAATGGTGATTCTAAATTTTTTATGAGATTCAGAACACCCAGGATAATCAACACAATATTGAAGGAGAAGAATATAGTCATTGCACTGGCACTTCCTGAATTGAAGAATGACAATAAAGTGATAGTAATCAAGCAGAATATTGGAAAATAGACAAATAGAATAGACAAATAGATCAATGGAACAGAATAGAAACCCCAGGAGTAGTAGTACCACACAAATATATTCAACTAATCTTTGACAAAGGAGCAAAAGCAATACAATGGAGAAAAAATAGCCTTTTTAACAAACGGAGCTATAACAACTAGATATCCACATGCAAAACAATGTATCTAGACACAGACCTGAGATCCTTCACATAAAACACTCAAGATGAGTCATAGAAATAAATTTAAAATGCAAAATGATAAAATTCCTAGAAGATAGTATAGAAGAAAATCTAGATGACCTTGGATATGGTGATGACTTTTTTGATACAGCACCAAAGGCAAAAGCCATAAAAAAGAATTGACAAGCTGGACTTCACTAAAATTAAAAATGTCTGTTCTGCAAAAGACACTCTTAAGAATATGAGGAGCTCAAACCGGTTTGATTCAATGGATAGAGCATCGGCCTGGGGACTGAAAGGTCCCAGGTTCGATTCTGGTCAAGGGCATGTATTTTGGTTGTGGGCATATCCCCAGTAGGGGGCATGCAGGAGGCAGCTGATCGATGTCTCTCTCTCTTTGATGTTTCTCTCTATCCCTCTCCCTTCCTCTCTGTAAAAAATCAATAAAATATATTTTTAAAAAAAGAATATGAGGAGACAAGCCACAGAATGTGAGAAAGTATTTGTAAAAGACCCATTGAATTAAAGACTATTATCCAAAATATACAAAGAAAACTCAAATCTCAACAATAAGAAAACAACCCATTTAACAAATGGGTCAAAATCTGAACAGAAAACTTCCCAAGAAAGGTATACAGATGGCAAATAAGCATATGAAAAGATGTCCTATATCATATATGTCATTAGAAAAATGCAAAATAAAACAATGAGATGCCACTACATACCTATTAGAATGACCAAAACCCAGAACACTGACAATATCAAATGTGGAGAAACAGCAACTCTCATTCTTTGCTGGTGGGAATGAAAAAGGGTGCAGCCATTTTGTAAGACAGTTGGCAGTTTCTTACAAAACAAAACACACTTTTAAAATCCAGCTATTTATTGTACTTCTTAATTATGTACCCAAAAGAGTTGAAAACTTATGTCCACACAAAAACCTGCACACACATGTTTAGAGCAGCTTTATTCATAATTGCTAAAATTGAGAAAAAAAACAAGATGTCCTTCAGTAGGTGAATAGTTAAATAAACTGTGGCAAATACAATTGGGTATTATTTACTGCTAAAAAGAACTGAGCTATCAAGCAACGAAATAACATAAAGAAAATATTATTAAGTAAAAGAAGCTATTCTGAAATATGTACATACTTTGTGATTTCAACCATTTGACTTTTTGAGAAAGTAAGGAGACATTAAAAGAATCCGTGGTTGCCAGGGATAGGGAGGAGGGAAAGATGAATAGGCACAGCAAAGAGAATTTTAGGGCAGTGAGGCTATTCTGTATGATATTATAATGATGGATACATGTCTTTATACATTTGTTAAAACCCATAGAATGTAGAACACCAAATATGAACTTTGGGTGATAATGATATGCCAAGGTAGGCTCATTGTTTGTAAAAAATGTACCGCTCTGGTGTGGGATGTACTTGCTGGAAAGGTTGTGTATATGTGTGAACAGAAGATGTATGGGAAATGTCTATACCTCCTGCTCAATTTTGCTATGAACCTAAAACTGCTATAAAAAATAAAATCTGTTAAAATAAAAGAGTGGATATGCCCATCAAAAAGCGTATTTGTTACCAACCAAAGCAGCATAATGAAAGTATAAATGGTGGTTTTTGCACACAATAGACAAACTACAGATGTACATAACCCCATGAATTCATCTCACATAAATGACAAGAGAATATATATTTTATTTCATTTACATTAAGTTCAAGAACAGGCAAAACCAATCTATAGTGATAGAAAGCAGCATCATGATTACCTTTAGGCCGGGGAGATCTGAGCTATGAGGAAGCAGGAGAGGGATCTCCTGGAGTGCTGAGAATGTTCTCTGTTTCAACCTGGTGGTCATTATTGTGAACAAAAAAGATGCTACCTGGCAGGCCTGACAACCTAAATAACTGAAGTCAACCATATGGGATGCTCTGATCATAAAAATTCCTAACTGAGCAGATTACAATGGGAAGATAGGTCTTAGGTCTGTAATAATAGATTAATCTTTACCTTGAGCAAGCATTGTCCATTGTTTTTGTGAAACTAAAATAACATACTTCAAATGTCAGAATGAGCTCTTCTCAGACCCCCAGAGAGAAACACCCCCATACCGGTGAGACTACACCAATATTCCTCATTATCTTTTACCCACATACTTCTTAAACTATGTGTGTTAAATATTAACTGTCCTGCACTCACCAGTGTAAGAGATATATGTATCTCTCCATTTTGCTTTTTATCCAGTCTAGAGATTTCCCCACTTTGCCTTCTCCCACCTCACTGATCTATCACCCATGGATTTCATGGAACCTTCCTTGTATCTTCTCCTTTGATTCTAATATATAAAATGAGCTGCAAAACTGCTGCTTCCCAGAACATCATCTCAATCCTTTGAGATTTTACTTCCAGGTCTGGCCCTCAGCCTTGACTCAAATAACCCTTTCTTCAGGTTTGGAATTTCTCTTGTCAATATTACACAGATATACTCATACCTAAAATTCATTGAGCGGCACTCTTAAAAATTGTGCACTGGACAGCATGGAGAATTTCTCTCAGGTTGTTCTTCAGTCTTGTCCTCATGTGTTTACGCCATGCTCCCAGGAAGAAGGATATATGGAGGTCATATATTGAATCTACTGGTGTGGGAAACTTGTTGTGCTTGATAGCCATTTTGTAGTAAGCTCCAGACACATTAGCACTAACCTCGGGCTAGGTTTCTATTAACCCAAATCCTATCTCTTTCCCTATCTCCCAAAAGCCAGGCATTTCGCCTTAGGGCTAGGAATTTTCGCTAACTTCGTCATTCCTCCTTCTCCCCATAAATACCCCATCTACTGTTGAATAAATGAGACTTGATCAGAACTTTGTCTTGTCTCCATTCCTTGTGTCTCTTGTCCCTTTCATCCCCACTCCCCCTCTAGGGTCCTCGTTGACTTAACCCACGGGTTGGGACATACTGGGACATTGAGAGCCCAAGATGTCAGCAGCTTTGGTGATAAGAGGAGATAGCACCACCAGCAACAATGAAGAGGGCCCTTTGTATAGACAGCACTGTCCTCGCCTTCAGGCATTTATAGCTTTGATTCCAACAACAGCCTGAGCAATATCTTTGGTTAAAGGGGTTGTGATACTGGAGGCATCACAGATGTTCTTGATATTTGCCAGGACTAAAGACTTCATCATTGAGGTGAAAGAGAAAAATGAATGCTATCTTGTGGGAGCCAAGAACCAGTTCCTGGGACCCCCTCCTTTTGGAGACTGCTGTCACAGTACAGAACCATTGAGATAGGAAGTGAAAACAGGCAGATGTAGAACAAAATTGATAGAGCATTGGGAGAAGAAGGTGTAAAAATATGAGAAGAATGGAATTCCTGATTTCTAACCTCAGGATTAAAGATTTATTCATCCCTTAAAGGCAGTGTTGGGAAACCAGAATCCCCTGCTCCCCTGTAATGACAAAGCCCATATCATTTACTTCACAATCAAAAAGAGCCTAAAGCACATGCAAGGAAGCACACCCCAACAATACAGAAGGAGGGAGAAGCTTAGCCCACACTCCCTACTCAGATGAGTCACTACCTCCCAGAGGAGAGAGAGGCAGCACTGTGCTCCTCGAAAAAATGTCCTCTCCCTAGAAACCTCAGGAGTGGGAAATGAGTGCCTTCCAACAGCTGCCCCAGATATCTGACAAGAATATGGAGTTTCCACAGAGCAGCAGTGAGTTATCATTATCACTATGGTCTTTCTTTAGTTAGATGATTGCATGGCTTTGGGGTTAGGTTGACTAGAAATGGCCACCCTGAATTCAGGGCATTTTGTGATAATATATTGTGGTCATCATCTTATGTCAAGGTTCTGAGAAGGCATCAAGGGGCAACAGGAGAAATATTATTATTATTATTATTATTATTATTATTATTGGTCTATTTATTTAAAAAAAAGGCAATCTCAGGTTTGGAGCAGAATGTATTTGCCATAACTCCAGAAGCTTCTAGCTTGGAAAAGGAATATGCCTTCTCCCTTCCTATGAGGTGGCATGCTGGAGGAGGAGATAAATCTCCTTTGAGGATAGTCTTTTATCTGGAAGCCAGGGACCCCATAAAGAAGTCAAACCTAACCTCTCACCTAACTCAAATGGGAGCAGGATGCTGGCCAGATCTTCTGGGCTAGGACTCCAGTTACAGAGCATGGGAAACTCAGTGTCCCAGAAAGGCACGTGCTTTTATACACAAAATAAACTTAAAAGTTCAATGTTATTTCAAGACAGGAGGTAGTTAACTAAATAACTATGAAGTTTTAATGTAAAGTTTCCACAGAGCAGACAGTGAGTTATCATTATCACTATGGTCTATTTTTAGTTAGATGATAGCATGGCTTTGGGGTTAGGTTGAATAGAAATGGTCACCCTGTAAAGATGTAGAATTGCCACAACCATGGGGACAATGTGTGAAAAGAACCAAATTCCAGATATTTTACAATAATTGTGCTTGTAAAAGGCTAGTTTTTGTTTTTTTTCCCCCCAGTTATTATTGTACTAGAGGCCTGGGGCATGAATTCATGTACAAGTGGGATCCCTCAGCCTGGCTGGTGATTGGGGCCAACTGGGGCTGGCCAGCTTGGGGGGGGGGACTGCAGGAGGTTGGCTGGCAATGAGAGGTTGGCTGTGGGAGCACACTGACCACCAGGGGGAAGCTCTTGCATTGAGTGTCTGTCTCCTAGTGGTCAGTGTACATTATAGCTAATGGCTGGTTGGCTGGTCAGCGATCATAATGGTCTCTTAGGCTTTTATATATATATAGATGAGAGGCCTGGTGCACAAAATTTGTGCATGGGGGCATGTCCCTGAGCCCAGCCTGCACCTTCTCCAATCTGGGACCCCTTGGGGGATGTCTGACTGTGGGATCAGGCTTAAACCAGCAGTTGGACATCCCTCTCACAATCTGGGACTGTTGACCTCCTAACCACTTGCCTGCCTGCCTCCCTGATTGCCCCTAACCATTTCTGCCTGCCAGCCTGATCACCCCTAACCACTTCCCTGTGAGCCTGATTGATGGCTAACTGCTCTCCTGCCAGCCCAATTGTCCCTAACTACCCTCCCCTATAGGCCTGGTTTCCCCAACTGCCCTCCCTTACCAGCCTAGTTGCCTCCAATTGCCCTCCCCTGTAGGCCTGGTCATCCCCAACTGCCCTTCCCTGCAGACATGATCCCCTCTAATTGTTCTCCCCTGCCAGCCATCTTGTGGTGGCCATCTTGTGACCACATGGGGGTGGCCATCTTGTGCGAGGGTGTGATAGTCAATTTTCATATTACTTCTTTATTATATAGGATGGTATATTCTTAGTGGTTTAGAAATTATTAATATTTTTGAGAATCATTCATATTTTTACCTACAATAATTCATTTAAATATATCATTTTAAAAACTAGCCTTATGCAGACATTATAATTACTTCCAGAATAATGTAGGTCTAGCCGAAACCGGTTTGGCTCAGTAGATAGAGTGTCAGCCTGCAGCCTGAAAGGTCTCAGGTTCAATTCTGGTCAAGGGCATGTACTTTGGTTGTGGGTACATCCCCAGTAGGGGGTGTTCAGGAGGCAGCTGATTGTTGTTTATAACTCTCTATCTTCTCCTTTCCTCTCTGTAAAAAATCAATTAAAAATATATTTTAAAAAATAATGTAGGTCTAATCCTATCTAATAAAACAGTAATATGCAAATTGACTACCTCAGCTACACCACAAGCCATGCCCACCAACCACGCCCACCAGCCAATCAGGAGCAAGTTGCAAATTTACCCCAACCAAGATGGCTGCAGCCACGGAGAGAGCAAAAGAGAGACTTGGATTTCCCCAGCAATGAAGGAAGCCAAGCTTTCCACACACCCTGGCCAGCCCAAGCCTCCACTCAATGCTACAAAGTTTCAATTATAGAAGATAAATAAATTTCAACAAAAATGCCGGCAACCATGGAGCTGGAGAGAGAGGGGGGATAGGGTTGCTCTGGTGATGGAGGAAGCCAAGCTTTTCACTAGCCCTGGCCTGTGTTGGCCTCCGCTTAAGGCTACAAAGTTTCAATTACAGAAGATAAATAAAACCCAACAGAAATGGCTGCAGCCACAGAGTGAGCAGGAGGGTTGGCTTTGCTCCAGGCTACAAAGTTTCAGTTGTAGAAGATAAATAAATCCCAAATACCAGGGCCTCTGCTTGGGTACCTGGGAGGTGTAGCCAGTCTGGAAACCACCACAAGCCCCTCCCCCAGGCCACACCACACCTGAAGGAAATCTCCATCCTGATCTAGAACACCCCTTCAGGGCAAACCAGCTGGCCCCCACCCATGTACCAGGCCTTCTATCCTATCTAATAAAATAGTAATATGTAGATTGACCATCGTTCCAACACACAAGATGGCTGCCCCCATGTGGTCAAAGATCCTGCCCCCATATGGATATAAGATGGCCATCACAAAATGGTCAGCAATGGAGGGCAGTTGTGGTTGATCAGGCCGGCAGAGGAGGGCAGTTGGGAGGGACCAGGCCTGCAAGGAAGAGCAGTTGGGGGCAATCAAGCCTGCAGTGGAAGCAGTTAGAGGTGACCAGGCTGGCAGAGGAAGCTGAAGGCACCAGGCCTGCAGGAAAGAGCAGTTGGGGGGGACTAGACCTCCAGAGGAGGGCAGTTAGGGGTGACCAGGCCTGCAGGGGAGGGCTGTTAGGGGCAAACAGGCTGGCAGGGAGCAGTTAGGCATTAATCAGGCTGGCCGGGGAGTGGTTAGGGGGTGATCAGCTGGCAGGCAGAAGTGGTTAGGGGCAATCAGGAAGGACATCAGGTGACCATTTGGGAGCCAGCAGTCCTGGATTGTGAGAGGGATGTCCGACTGCCCGTTTAGGTCCAATCCTAAACGGGCAGTCGGACGTCCCTCGAGGGGTCCCAGATTGGAGAGGGTGCAGGCTGGGGTGAGGGACACTCCACCCACCCCCCCATACAAATTTCATGTGCCGGGCTCTAGTTTTGTAATAAAAGTCAACAACAACATCACAAAATATAACCCACTTGAAAAATAGGCTTTGATGTTTCTGGTTTGTTTTAAAATCAAAATTCCAGTAGCCCATGGCAACTATGCCATAAAGTACAAATGGAAAAAAGAAAAGAAATGGATTAAAACAAATACAAATGGAGGTTTTCAAATCCTCTGCTAGACAGATTTTCAAGCCAGTCATTTCGTCCATCCTTGAGAGAGCAATGATGTTCCTATGATCAAAAAGGACGCATAGAGATGACATGGCCAGAAGGGACACCAG
This sequence comes from Lasiurus cinereus, assembly GCA_011751065.1. NCBI lineage: Eukaryota > Metazoa > Chordata > Mammalia > Chiroptera > Vespertilionidae > Lasiurus > Lasiurus cinereus. The sequence continues at coordinate 1,503,359 of JAAGEH010000034.1, read as the reverse complement.
TGAGGAAGGACAGGACAGGGAAACCCTAAGGAGAAAAGGAGGGAAGGTTGTTACACCATCCTCATTTCATAATTTTGTAAATTATGGGTCTAAACTTCTAACAAATCAAGATGGAGAATTTATAAAACCATAATTAGATACTAAAGGAAATTCTCCAAGTTTTGCTTTAATCCTTGTTATAGCTTCCTATTCTTGGAAATGTTGCAGAAGTATGAATCCTCAAACAAAAGATTTTCTTCATAGGAACAAGAAGAAAATTAACTATTTTCTTTTATATTGGTACTATTTTTTTTTCTTGATGATTTATTCATGCATGAGCTTCTTCAAATGTCCTGAGTCTACAGGAAAGAGTACTATATTTATCTGTTAGTTGTTGAATGCTTATTTCTCCCCTCCCTGCACTACTAATCAAGAGAAGCAAACTTTTCAACTTCTTAAAAATCCATGTAAAATGTTCTTTGTATGACTCAATTGACCTGTTCACTGGTGATAAGCAATCTCACTATGACTACCCACCTTCTACTTTTGATATCTTCCTGTAGAAGAAATGAGTTTTTGTGTAGAAGTTTCCCTTCAGATGGCCTTTACCTCAATCATAATAACAAACCAAGTCTATAACGGGAAACTTTCTTTTCAAGAGATTAGAATGTTATATTAATGCTAAGAATTTACTTCTACCAAGTTCTAACTCTTGAAGTAGCAGAAGACAGTGACTTGTTTAACAGATTTACAGATTTTTTTTTTTAAAGTTCTTTACTTGGCATCCAAGAATAAGACTTTTTTCTGGTGTTGCAGATTTTTGAAAAAATAAAATCTTCCTCCTAAGAAGTTATCTTCAGCAAAAGATCTCTGAATGTAGCTGACTGAAAGATGGGCTTTTGAATGCAAGGTGGAAATCTACATTCAACTAAAGGTAATTAAAAAGCTAAATTTAATATTAGATTGCCATGGGATCCAGGTTCTCTCTTCCTAACTGCCTTGAAGAACCCCGTATATTAGTCACTGTGGGTTTCAGAGCAGACCTAGATCATCAAGCACTTGAGAACGGGTTGACAGTCCCGGCAGCTATAGGAAAGATGAAGCTGCAGTGATAAACTAGGTTTGAGAATATGATGGAGGAAGCCACAGGATATCATAACAGTTTAAAAAAAATAAAAATAAATAAATAAATAAAGTGAAGGGAAAAAGCAAAAGGAAGTGAAAGGTTTATAGGGCATTAGAACAAAAGAAAGGTAAATAGAAAAAAATAACATTATTAATTGTAGAGTGAAAGCAAGGATAATTAAAATTAATATCAATTATTTAAATTTAAACTTTTCAATGCTAATTTAGGGCACAGCACATGACATAGGCCTTATTTTAATTTATATAATTACATTTTGTCAAAAGCTCCTGAATTAAATAGGTAACTTATTCCTAATCATATTGCTTACTATTGTATCAATAAATGTCAATGTCAGGTATTAAAGGAGAATTTATAATAATTGCACAACATAATATATCTTCAGCTCAGTGTTTCACTTTTATATTTAACAGGTAGACCAATTTCCTACTAAGCTTGTTTATCCCACCTGAGTTGTAAAAAGACACATCCACTGGGAATCATCTTGACTAAGCACAGTATTACAGAGATGCCAAGACACAATTTCAATGAGACCTACACTTACTCAGGTAAATTCAACTGATTCATGTGCTTTATTTGCTCAATTGTAAAATATTTATTCAGTCATTCTGCTTAAGATTGTTAGAATTTATACTAAGTCAGATTGAAAATAATTAAAAATACACTGATCTCTATGAGTTTAAAGTTGTGTAGTGTTCTAAGACATTAGCATCCTCATTGATGCTGAGAGCGTACATAATATGGAGAAACACAGATAACTGATATTGTAAAGCTATCTGCCTATTTCTTAATGATTACATTATTTTCTTAGCATTTTATTTAGTAATAGGCTAATGACGTTCTTTGTAAAGAATTCATTCTTGAGCTTAGCTCTGTATCTTGAATAAAGAAAATTCCTTTAGATCAGTGGTTCTCAACCTTCCTAAGGCCATGACCTTTGCATACAGTTCCTCATGTAGTGGTGACCCCCAACCATGAAATTTTGCTACTGTTATGCATTGTGATGTAAATATCTGCATTTTCTGATGGTCTTAGGTGACCCCTGTGAAAGGGTCATTCGACCCCCAAAGGGGTCGCGACCCACAGGTTGAGAACCACTGCTTTAGATCCTTTCCTAAAAATTATAAAAGGACCTGTCTTTTATTATAAATGCTTAAATAATTTTTGTTTTATCCAACATTTTATTGAGAACACTAGAGGCCTGGTGCATGAAATTCATGCACCAGGGAGGGGGATGTCCCTCAGCCCAGCCTGCACCCTCTCCAATCTGAGACCCCTTGAGGGATGTCCAACTGCCCGTTTAGGCCCCATCCTACCAGGCAGTTGGACATCCCTCTCACAATTCAAGACTGCTGGCTCCCAACTGCTCACCTGCCTGCCAGCCTGATCACCCTCTAACCACTTCAATGTTAACCTGTTTGCCCCTAACTGCCCTCCCCTGCAGGCCTGGTCCTCCCCACCCCCTGCCCAACTACTATCCCTTACAGGCCCAGTTCCCCCGCAACTTCCCTCCCATACAGGCTTGATCACCCTCAGCTGCCCTTCCTTGCAGGCCTGGTCCCTCCCAACTGCCCTCCCCTGCTGGCCATCTTGTGGTGGCCATGTTGTATCCATATATGGGCAGGATCTTTGACCACATGGGGGTAGCCATCTTGTGTGTTGGAGTGATGGTCAATCTGCATATTACTCTTTTATTAGATAGGATAGATGTATGGGTGGGGGCCAGCTGGTTTGCCCTGAAGGGTGTCCTAGATCAGGGTGGGGATTCCTTGGGGCATGGGGTGGCCTGGGAGAAGAGCCTTTGGAGGTTTGCAGGTCGACCATGCCCCCGGCAACCCAAGCAGAGGCCCTGATATCTGGGATTTATTTATCTTTTACAATTGAAACTTCGTAGCCTGGAGCAGAGCCAAGCCTCCTGCTTGCTCCCTGGTGGCAGCCATTTCTGTAGGGATTTATTTATCTTCTATAATTGAAACTTTGTAGCCTTAAGTGGAGGCCAAGACAGGCCAGGGCTGCAGAAGTTTGGCTTCCTCCATTCCCAAGGGAACCCTATCCTCCCTCTCTCTCCAGCTTCATGGCTACTGCCATTTTTGTTGGGATTTATTTATCTTCTATAATTGAAACTTTGTAGCATTGAGTGGAGGCTTGGGCTGGCCAGGGTGTGTGGAAAGCTTGGCTTCCTCCATCCCGGTGAAACCCAAACCTCCCTCCTGCTCTCTCCATGGCTGCAGCCATCTTGTTTGGGGTTATTTTGAAACTTGCTCCTGATTGACTGGTGGGCATGGCTGGTGGGCATGGCTTGTGAATGTAGTGGAGTGACAGTTAATTTGCATATGACTCTTTTATTAGATAGGATTTTCAGACAGAGAAAAAATTTGGAGGGAAAAAAATAAATATTCGTATCATTTATATACCTGCTATCTAGATTCAACAACTATTAACACTTTGCTCTATATGTTTGTGTGCATGTTGAGTGTGTGTGTGTGTGTCTGCTGAATCCATTTCAAAATAAGTTGCACACTTCATAAAACTCTTTCCTAAATATTGCTGTCTCTCCTAAGAACAGGGCATTCTACTCTATAATCACAATATCATCAACACACCCAAGAAAATTAACAATGCTTCTATAACACTGTCTAAAACCCCAACCCTATACACATTTCTTCATTTTTCCTAAATATATTTTATGTAATATATTGTAGAGGTGGTTTCTGGTGTCTCTTTAGTCTCTTTCAACTTAGACCAATGCTCTCTCCACCCATCAACACACACATTTCCTTTTCTTTGGCACTAAACTTTTAAAGTGTCCAGGCCACTTGTTTTGTATAATGTCCTACATTCCAAATGTGTTTGATTATTTCTTCATACTGTCATTTAACTTGTTCATCTCTCCTGTGTATTTCCTATGGATTTTAAATGTAGTCCTTTAGATCCATCTTAAACATTTAACCTGACCTACAGATGTTTATGTTGGCTTTTTTACCATTGCATATATAAAAGACTTGTCTTATCCAATAAACGAAATTCTTTCTAATTCTAGAAAATGTAAGTGCCATTAAGTAAGACCTCTCTCCTGTACTTTATGACTTCTTAGAAAAATATGGAGGACACATTTATCAACTGACTCATGCCATTCATATTCAATCTCTTTGCATTCTTGTAAGTAATCTGAACATTTTTATCTAGAGTAAGATGCACTACACTAAAAATATAATTTTTCTATCAGTGTGCCATTGTTTTTCCTCTTAGCATTATCTTGTGATTTTTTAAAATAAATATGCTCTCCAGTACTAAAAAGTCTTAGAACTTGTAGATGACTGGTTTTCTGCTTTTAAAATAATATTTTATGAATACCTAAAAATGAATGAAATTTATAAAAATAACCAGATTTTTATTGCACCAATTAAGTGTGAAGGGAATCTGTATGCTACTTCTAAAATGTATAATGAGTAGCATGAACTAAGACAGTCTGTAAAGAACTATGGAACTGGTAATCAACCCAAGTTTTAAATATTGCTAAAACTGATGTCCAGGTGGGGAGCAATGGGGGATATGGACACATATGTAATACCTTAATCAATAATAAAAAAAAAATTGAAAAAAAGTATGTCCAAAGGTTTCAGAGTGTCTTGCACAAGAAACTAATTACAAATATATTATAATTGATAAGTTAGTTCTTTAAACTCTTTTCAAAATAAGATGAAAACTCAATGTTTATTTAGGACTAATTTGACTATTTGTACACAATATTTATTTTAGGTAAACATTTTAGTCTTTTCAAAATTTATCTTTTAACTTGATACTTGGGAAAAATGAGCCTTACATGTGTTTCTGGCCCAGAAAGTCATAAATTCAATTATAAAAAGAAATAGTAAAATGTATAATCTGTGTTACTATACAACATGCCTCTGAGAATCATTTATTTATTTATTTATTTTAATTAAAAAAAATTTTTTTATTGTGTTACATGTATACATATCTTCCCATTGCTCCTCCCCCTCTCCCAGGCATATCCCAACCCCCCAGTGTCTTGTGTTCATTGGTTATGCTTATATGCATGAATACAAGTCCTTTAGTTGATCCCTTATCTACCCCAACTCTCCTTAATCTTCCTGCTATAATTTGACAGTCTGTTTGATGCTTTACTGCCTCTGTATCTATCCTTTTGTTCATCAGTTTATAATGTTCTTTATTATCCACAAATGAATGATATCATGTGGTGTTTCTCCTTCATTGACTGGCTTATTTCACTTAGCATAAGGCTCTCCAGTTCCTTCCAGGTTGCTGCAAATGGTAAGAATTGCTTCTTTTTAATAGCAGCATAGAATTCCATTGTGTAGATGTACCACAGTTTTCTGATCCATTCATCTGCTGACGGGCACCTAGGCTGTTTCCAAATTGTAGCTATTGTAAATTGTGCTGCTATGAACACAGGGGTGCATAAATCCTTTCTGACTGGTGTTTCTACTTTCTTAGGATATATTCATAAGACTGGGATTGCTGGGTCAAATGGGAGTTCTATTTTTAGTTTTTTGAGGAAACTCCATACTGTTCTCCACAATGGCTGCACCAGTCTGCATTCCCACCAACAGTGCACAAGGGTTCCTTTCTCTCCGCATCCTCGCCAACACTTGTCATTTGTTGACTTGTTGATGATTGCCATTCTAACAGATATGAGATGGTATTGCATTTTCATTTTGATTTGCATCTCTCGGATAATTAGTGACTTTGAACATGTTTTCATGTGTCTCTTGGCCTTCCTTCTGTTGTCTTTCGAAAAGGTTCTATTTAGGTCCGTTGCCCTTTTTTTTGTTAGATCATTTATCTTCCTTTTATTAAGTTGTATAAGTTGGCTGTAGATGTTGGAGATTAAACCTTTATCAGTGATAACATTTGCAAATATGTTCTCCCATACAGTGGGCTTCCTTGTTGTTTTGTTGATGGTTTCTTTTGCTGTGCAAAAGCTTTTTATTTTGATGTAGTCCCATTTGTTTATTTTTTCTTTAGCTTCCATTGCCCTTGGAACAGTATCAGTGAAGTTCTTTCGGCATATGTTTGAGATTGTGCTGCCTGTGGATTCCTCTAGTATTTTGATGGTTTCCCGTCTTATGTTTAAGTCCTGTATCCATTTAGAGTTTATTTTTGTATTTGGTGTAAGTTGGTAGTCCAGTTTCATTTTTTTGCATGTATTTGTCCAATTTTCCCAACACCATTTATTGAAGAGGCTGTCTTGGCTCCATTGTATATTCATGCCTCCTTTGTCAAATATTAATTGATCATAGTGATTTGGGTGGATATCTGGGTTCTCTATTCCATTCCATTGGTCTATATGTTTGTTCTTGTGCCAATACCAGGCTGTTTTGGGAACAGCTGCTTTGAAATATAGCTTGAAATCTGATATTGAGATTCCACCTACTTTATTCTTCTTTCTCAGGATTGCTGTGGCTATTCATGGTCTTTTTTTGTTCCAGATGAATCTTTGCAGAGTTCTTTCTAGGTCTGTGAAATACATTGTTGGTATTTTAATGGATAGTGCATTGAATCTATAGACATTTTAATGATGTTGATTCTCCCAACCCATGAGCATGGTATGCTCTTCCATCTGTTTACATCATCCTCTATATCTTTTTTCAGTGTCGTGTAGTTTTCTGCATATAGGTCTTTTACCTCCTTAGTTAGGTTTATTCCTAGGTATCTTAATTTTTTGGTGGGATGGTAAATGGGATTGCTTTTTTAGTTTCTCTTTCTGTAATTTCACTGTTAGTGTATAGAAATGCCACAGACTTCTTAGCGTTAATTTTGTATCCTGCTACATTGCCGAATTCATTAATTAAGTCAATTACTTTTGAAATGGAGTCCTTTGGATTTTTTATGTACAGTATCATGTCATCTGCAAATAAGGACAGCTTTACTTCTTTTCCAATTTGGATGACTTTTATTTCTTCTTGTTGTCTAATTGCAATGGCTAATGCTTCCAGTACTATGTCGAACAGGAGAGGTGAAAGTGGGCATCCCTGTCTTGTTCCTGTTCTTAAGGGAAATAGTTTTAGTTTTTGCCCATTGAGTATGATGTTAGCTGTGCGTTTATCATATATGGCTTTTATGATGTTGAGATATGATCCTTCTATTCCCACTTTGCTGAGACTTTTTATCAAGAAAGGGTGTTGGATTTTGTGAAATGCTTTTTCTACATCAATTGATATGACTATGTTTATGTGATGTATCACATTTATTGATTTGCGGATATTGTACCATCCCTGCATTCCTGGGATGAATCCTACTTGGTCATGGTGTATGATCTTTCTGATGTACTGCTGGATCCGATTTGCTAGAATTTTGTTGAGGATTTTGGCATCTATGTTCATGAGAGATATTGGCCTACAATTCTCTTTCCTTGTGTTGCCTTTATCTGGTTTTGGTATTAGGGTGATGCTGGCTTCATAGAAGGTGTTTGGAAGTGTTCCTTCTTCTTGAATATTTTTGAATAGTCCGAGGAAGATACGTTTTAATTCTTCCTTGAATGTTTGGTAAAACTCTCCTGTGTAGCCTTCTGGTCCCAGGCTTTTGTTTGATGGAAGCTTTTTGATCACTGCTTCAATTTCTTCCATAGTTATTGGACAATTGAGCTGTTTCAATTCTTCCTGATTGAGTTTTGGAAAGTTATATTTTTCTAGGAATACGTCCATTTCTTGCAGGTTGTCCAGTTTGTTGGAATAGAGTTGTTCATAGTATTTTTTAACAATCCTTTGTATTTTGGCGGGGGTCTGTTGTTCTTTCTCCTCTTTCATTTCTGATTTTGTTCATTTGGGTCTTCTCGCTTTGCTTCTTGGTGAGCCTGGCTAGGGGTCCATCAATCTTGTTTATCCTTTAAAAGAACCAGTTCTTGGTTTTGTTGATCTTTTGAGTTGTTTCTTTGGTCTCCATGTTGTTTATCTCTGCTCTGATCTTTACTATTTCCTTCCTTCTGCATACATTGGGCTTTTCTTGTTGCTCTCTTTCTAGCTCTTTCAGTTGTAGGGTTAGGAAATTTATTACCATTGTTTCCTGTTTTTTGCAGTAGGCTTGAACTTCCCTCTCAAGACTGCTTTCATTGTGTCCCATAAATTTTGTATTGTTGTGTTGTCATTGTCATTTGTTGCCATGATGTTTTTTATTTCTTCCTGATCTCTCTGGTTACCCAGTCGTTGTTTAATAGCATGCTGTTTAGTCCCCATGTGTTTGATTTCTTTTGTGTTTGATTTCTTTCTATTGTTTTTATTATAGTTGATTTCCAGTTTTATGCCACTGTGATCTGAGAAAATGCTTGATATGATTTCTATCTTCTTGAATTTGAAGAGACTTTTCCTATGACCCAACATATGGTCTATCTTTGAAAATGACCCATGTGCACTGGAGAAGAATGTATATTCTGTGGCTTTTGGGTGAAATGTTCTGAAGATGTCAATTAATTCCATCTGGCCTAGTGAGTCATATAGGATTGATGTTTCTTTGCTGATTTTTTGTTTAGAGGGTTTGTCCAGTGGTGACAGTGGGGTATTAAAGTCTCTTACTATGATTGTATTGCTGTCAATCTCTCCCTTAATATCCTTCAGCAGTTTTTTTTATGTATTTAGGTGCTCCTATATTGGGTGAGTATATGTTTATCAGAGTTATTTCTTCTTATTGGATTGTTCCCTTTAGTATTATGAATTGGTCTACTTTATCTCTTTTTATGTTCTTCACTTTGAGATCTAATTTGTCAGATATAAGTATTGCAACCCCAGCTTTTTTTTTTCATTTCCATTTGCTTAAAATACCATCTTCCATCCCTTCACCCTCAATCTGTGTGCATCTCTTTTCCTGAGGTGGGTTTCTTGTAGACAGCAGATATATGGATCATGTTTTCTTATTCTATCCATTACCCTATGTCTTTTGATTGGAGCATTTAATCCACTTACATTTAAAGTTATTATTGATAGGTATTCATCTGTCACCATTTTTATTCTTTACCCCTGTGTTCCTTCTTCGCTTCCTATTTCTTTTTTTTTTAGAGCAGACCCTTTAACATTTCTTGCATTGCTGGTTGGTGGCAATATATTCCCTTAGTCCTTTTTTGTCTGTGAAGCTCCTGATTTCACCTTCAATTTTGATTGAAAGCCTTGCAGGGTACAGTATTCTTGGATTCAGACCCTTCCTTTGCATGACTTTGTATATTTCATTCCATTCCCTTCTGCCCTGATGAGTTTCTGTTGAGAAATAAGTAGCTAGTCTTATGGGGGTTCCTTTGTAGGTAACTTTCTGTTTCTCTCTGGCCACTTTTAAGATTCTTACTTTGTCGTTGCTGTTTGCCAATTTAATTATAATGTGCTTTGGTGTCAGTTTTTTTTGTTTCATTTTGCTTGGGACTCTATGAGCTTCTTGGATTTGTGTGGGTTTTTTCTTTCCTATATTGGGGAAGTTTTCTGTCATTTCTTCAAACAGGTTTTCTATTCCTTGCTCAGTTGCCACTCTTTCTGGAACCCCAATTATGCGGTAGTTGTTTTGTTTCCTGTTACCCCAAAGTTCCCTCAGGCTCTCCTCTTGCTTTTTAATTTTTTTTTCTAGAAGCTGCTGTACTTGGGTATTTTTTCCTACTTTGTCTTCTAGCTCATTGATGCGATCCTCTGCTTCTTCTTGTCTACTTTTGATGCTTTCTATTGAGTTCTTTATAGCAGTGATGTCATTTTTCATTTCTTCTTGATTATTCTGCATTTCTTCTTGCTTCTTCATTTCCTCTTGGCTCTTCTTCATTTCTTCTTGGTTCTTACTCACATTGTTGATTTTGTCTTCCATTCTTTTCAGTCACCTTATGACCATTTTTCTGAATTCTTTCTCTGGCAGGTCTTTTTCTTTTTCTATTTCATTTACTTCCTTTTCTGGTGATACCTCCTCTTCTGTCATATGCAAGCTGTTTCTTCGACTGCCCATTGTCTTTCTTCTTTGGGTGTCTGGTTATGTAGTTCTCTCTCCTATGTTGATTTAAAGGCACAAACTACAACACGAGCAGGTACAACACACAAGGGTCTTATTCCAGGCGAAATCTGACCTTTCCATGTGGCGTGTGGAGCTCCTCTGAGTTCGAGTGTCTGTGCCGATTGGATAGCGGTGTTGTGGGTCCCCTGGCTGTTCAGTGGGTGCTGCAGCTGTAGCTTTTCAGACCGCCATAGACATCCACTTCCCCTTCTCTTGGGGCTTCTATTTCTCCATGAGGATGGGGCTCTCCGGGGCCTGGGCCCTTCTTCCTGGAGTTGGTGGAGAAGCTGAGGGTGCTGAGCAGCTCCTAAGATGCAAAACCAGCCTGAGAATCATTTTCACCAAGTATAGAAGAAGATTAAACCCAGAAAAGGAGATTCTTAAAGTTCAGTAAATTAGACATTTAAATTGAGAATTAAAGATAGAGCTGATAAATTCCTGAGGTACATTATCTGGTAGAAGAGGCCAGGGTTCTGAAAATCAAATTTTAAAAAGTTAATTTTCTAGATTAATTAATTTTCGCTGATATCCTTCTGTAATATATTTGCCCACTGGGAAGAAATTATTATTTTATATATTCAATTAATTTATTCAACAGATATTTATTGAGTGCTTACTATTTTCAGACATGTTCTGTGTGTTGTACTCATATCAGGGAGCTTCAGTAATAAAAAGTCACTGCTCTCATCATTTAGGGGACATGAACAATGAATGTATAAAATAACATCAGGTAGTGATAGGTGCTACAAAGTCCTCAGTGGTCTAGATCTTGTTTCCAGCCCCCTGGAGAGCTGCCAGGAAAGGGTGTGACACTGGTAAAGTCATGTGTTAATCCATGGTCCCTACCCTGGATGAGTAATGGGGGTGCTATTTTAAACAGACCCATCCAGTAAAGTATATGACAAAATGGCATTTGAACCAAGACCAGAATAAACTTGGAGCATGAGCCATGAAAATATCTGGGGAAGGCATAGCAGATACAAAGAACCTAAAGATAAATTCCTTAATCAATTCTTAGTAAAAAGACTACAGTGGAAGAAAATGGTTATTAGAAAACTAGATTGCCTATGTCATCACTTGTTACAAGTTGAATATTCCTCAAAATGTTCCCATGAATACATGCATGTAATATTTTAAAGAAGAATATTTCTTAAAATACACTTTTGATAATTTCAGCAAATTGATGATTAGACAATAAAGCCATTCCTAAATTGATATATAGGAGCTTGGCTTGCAATTAATTAACTTCTGGCCAATTTACCTAAAACATGCTATAAAATAGATATTTAATAAATGTTTATTGAAAGAATGATAGGAAATAGGCTGTATGTGAAATAAAATGTCAAGAGTTATATTGAATACTAGAGGCCCGGTTCATGAAATTCGTGTGTAGGTAGGGTCCCTAGGCCTGGCCAGATATCAGGGCTGATTGGGGCCTTCCAGCTGATGGCTGGGGCTTCCTTCATTCCACACCGACCTCTGGTGGTCATTGCACATCATAGCAAGCAATTGAACTCCCGGTCTCCCAGTAGAACTCCCAAGGGGACAATTTGCATATTAGGTTTTTATATATATAGACTAGAGGCCCAGTGTATGAAATCTGTGCACGCAAAGGGGGGCAAGGAGGTCCCTCAGCCTGGCCTGCATCCTCTCACAGTCTGGGAGCCCTCAGAGGATGTCTGACTGATGGCTTAGGCCTGCTCCCTGAGGAATTGTCAGTCAGATATCCTTAGCACTGCTACAGAGGTGGGAGAGGCTCCTGCCACCATTGCTGCTCTTGCCAGCTGAGTCTAGCTCAAGGTTTCTGGCTGAGTGGTGCTCCCCCTGTGGGAGCACACTGACCACCAGTGGGCTGCTCTTGTATTGAGCATCTGTCCTCTGGTGGTCAGAGTGCATCGTGACAGGTCATTCCAGTGTTCAGTCAATTTGCATATTAGCCTTTTACTATATAGGATTATATCTAAAAGCTATAATATACAAAAACCTAATTTGGTTCTACCCTCTGGTATTTGACCCCATCAGAAAGAATTATGTAAGCCTTTGAACTGCAGTCACATAAAAACTGTATTTGATCCAGTCTATCTTCTAGGATTTTCCTTTCTGTCTTCGAAGGAGACCCTGGAACTCAGCCTTCTTTCTTCTCTAGCTGAGTTGCTTTTTAGCCCTTGGAATTTTGTTCCCCAGATTACCACATAATCTCCCATAATTTCTCATTTTCTTCTTCACTGAATTAAGCACATAGGCCCTTTTAATTTTAAGAATATTATTCCTGATCTTTGAGGAGAAATAGGATAATGAAGCAGCTAGTATGGCAGAAGTTAGAAAGGTAATAGAACCCTTATATGATTATCAAACTACCTGATCCCTTCTCCAAGTAAGATGCTCAATGGATACCTGAGAACCAGACTTTTGTTTGTGACCTTTTCTCTCTCCTCTAAATTATTCTAATGAGTTTTGTCTCTTTAGGATTTGCTAAAAGACAAAATAATTATTAAAACTGGTTATTTAAACACATTGATATTTATTTTAGCAAATATAAAGATCACTTATTACAATGGTCAGTAGATATTTGGTTCCAGTTTGTGGTGACTCCAGAAAATGATCTCCCACCTCTCCTCTTCATACCTTCCCTGAGAAGTCATAAGTGATCTACATGTGGTATCCATCAAGATTGTAGTGCTCCTTGTAAGGTCATAAAAGATTTTGGTTCCTTTCCAACAGTTTGCTTGCTTGGTCCTGCAGAATAAGAAGATTGTCTTTCAAAATGACTATTATCTATTTGCTGTTCACTCTGGACATGTGATCTATTCAGTCTTCCACTGATAGTATGCAAGAAGGCTGATAAAGTCTCAACTATAGGTAAACTATGATTGGATAGCTAATAATATAGGTAGGCATCAGAAGTGAGAATTTAAGATTTCTAGAAAATAGAAGGGTTTAAAAAGGAATAGCACACCCCTGCTCTTTATCTTCTGCTGAGACATCCCCCTAATATCAATTTGGACTGAAAACAGGGGTTGTTTTCCTATTATAAAGATGGTGTGGGGAGGTGGAGAAAGGGGAGGGTAACTTCCTGGAATATAGAATGGCAAGTGTTTGAAATATGACTTGCAGACTGCACTTATCCCTGGGTTTGAAGTTCACTAAACACTTTCCCTCTAGTTCCAATTTTATACGCAATCAAGGTAGAACAATAGATCTTTTCTTGATCCAAACTGGCAATTTTTAGCTTCTAAGACCTCAGTAATGGATATCACCCTTTAAATGAGTCCTTGGCCCTATCCTTCCCCTCCTCCAATAAAGAACATTGTGCATGTCCTTACTAATTCTCTGTGGCACGGTCATTATACTGAGAATGACGTGTAAGTGACAGGAAGCCAATGTTCAAGGGCAAAGCTTCAGGACATGAGAGGGCACCAGAAGAGATGGCAAGGTAAAGTGCAAGAACAAGGCTGAGCTACTATTGCCTGGAGGATCTTGTTACCAAGAATGTTGCCACTCGAGGACTTTTGTAAGTAAAGAGAGAAGTGTGCAAGGTAAAGAGCAAGATAAAAATCTGTTTTGAAAACTGGGTCTTAGGGTTAGAGCATGACATCACTGGGCATCCTTGCTGTTAGAGTACCAAAGTGTTGAGTCACAGAAACTTAATTCCTCTTGTTAACATCTGGTTTGGTTTTACAGACTCAGGTAAGAGTGAACCTGCTATTGTAGTCAGGGTTTCAGTGAGGCAAAGCTTCAGGAAATCTTCAAATGTCAGACAAGAAGGACATGGACAAAAATATCTAAATACCAAGTTCAGTTTCCAGGAATTAGATAACTTGGATCAGGGACTTAAGGGTTATTCTTGGCAAAGGAGTCTTTGCATGAAGGAACTGGACAAGAGGAAAAAAATAATCTAGTAACATTCACATTCACTGAGTCATGAGAGAAGGCAGAGGACTGAGCTGAACTTTTTCTATTCTATTGCTTGCTAAATTTTAGAACTGAGGATAAAGACAATGAGAGCAGGTCTCCATGGCAGGATAACCTGGCCACTTCATATTAGATCCTTACGATCTTGAGTGTTTGCCTTCCCCTGCTATTATTGCCATGCCATCTCAAGGACCTGCCTTCTTCCCCACCCTGGCACTTAGGACTCTGGGTCAGCTCTTTAATTATCTACCTCAATGCAATGACTTGAAGCAGCCAATGCTAGTCTCCTGGCTTGTCTGGTGTCAGCCTAGCCCAAGGCTGGGTTTTTTTACCTACAGTACAAAAATTTGTTGGACTTGTGAACTTAAAGCCACAAAATAAGGACCGTGATGACTTAGAGTGAAAACAGGAACAGAAATTTAATGAAGTTGAAACAGCAAAAGGAAACCAAGAACACACAGAGCTTAATTTTAGATATCAAGGGTTTTCCCAGACTTAGTTTCACTCTTTCTTGGAGGTAGCACCAATTTGATAAGTTCTTTATTATTGAATAAAATGGAAGCATGAGGAAGTCAGAACCCTAGTTGTGTCCTAAAATCATTGCCACAAATCCAGCTTAGGTCAGCAGGAACTCTGGGAGCATCAGCAATGATCCCTCTGTTCTTGCAATGTCATTCTCCTGCTACAAGCCTTCAGTGGATTCCTACTGCCCTTTAAGGTCTTCTGAGAACTCTCACTAATTGCCATTCATGCACCGAATACTCCGGCAAAACTTAATCACTGTTTTTTCCACATTTGACATGAATCATTTTCATTTTCTGACTTTTCTCAGTTTACTTTCTATTGAATAACATTTTGCTTTACTTCCACATCCAAATATAACTATTTTTTAATGCCAACTAAAAATGCCATATTTTCCAGAATGTTTTTTTCCTGATTATGCTTATCTCAAATTATACCTCTCTTACCTGTTTCACTCAGTATTTTTTAACTCCATAGCAAAGTATGCTTTGCCATCTTCCTATATTATACTGCACATTCATTAGATACAGAGATGATATTTTATATTTTCGATTGATTGCAGAGCTGAATTAATTATATTCCTTAGTTCATATTATCCAATCATTATGGTTGAAGCAAATCACCTAGTTTAGATATTTGTTCCTTTTTTCCTCATTCCCCATTCCCTCTCTATAGGCAGCTACTTAAATTTGATATACACTGAGTGGCCAGATTATGATGGTCTTTGAATGCATAATAATCTGGCCACTCAGTATATATATAAAATTTGCATATTAGCCTTTTATTATATAGGATATACAGTGAGTGGCCAGATTATTATGCATTCAGAGATCATAATAGTCTGGCCACTCAGTGTATAATAAATGCGTATGTAATCTTGTAAAATATGAAGTTCTATATTTTAGTAGACTTTGTTCTACTTTTTTTTTTTTAACAGAGCACTGAGTTTTTAAGATCTATTCATGTTGCTTTATGGTTTGTTATTACTTCAAGCTGCCAATACCCTTTATTCATTCATTCTCCAATGACAAACACAAAGATATCCTTTAATACCTGTCACCACAAACAGTGCTTCAGTGATTACTGTGTGTGAACATTTCTGTAGGTTATGTATACCTAGGGAAGGGCTGGCAGGTTTGGAGGGTAGGTGTATATTCAGTAGTACTAAGCACTGAATTTTACTAGCTATACCAGTTTATTCTTACCAGCAGTACACATCAGTTCCTGTTCTCCTACATCCTTGCAAATACTTGACCTTAATTGATTTCCTAACACTTGTTAATTTAATGGATGCCTAGTTGTAATTCATGAAATTGTTTAAATTACTTTCATCTGAGTATTTGAATTTTCCTCATATATTCTTTAGCCCTTTAGGCTCCCATTTACATAATTTGTCGGTATAAGGCCTGTGCATTTTCCAATTACTTTTTCCTGACTTTTTGTTATTGATTGCAGAGTTTTCCTTGTGCATTCTAAAATTAGAACATAGGTTTTTAAAAAATATATTTTTACTGATTCAGAGAGGAAGGGAGAGGGAGGGATAGAAACATCAATGCTGAGAGAAAATCATTGACTTGCTGTCGCTTGTATACCCCTACAGGGGATTGATCCCGCAACCTGGGCATCTGTTCTTGACCAGAATTGAACCGAAATCAAACCCAGGACCCTTCAGTCCAAAGGTTGACACTATCCTCTGGGCCAAACCCAGCTAGCTTAAATTTTAGCATATAAGTTTAAATTTGGCTATAGTGGCCTTCAGTGAAAAATTTTGATAAAATTGAATCCATTTTTTACCTTCTCATCTGTGCTTTTTATATCTTGTTTATGAAGTATTTCACTACAACACTAAAATATAGGATCATAAAGTTAATCTATGTTTTCTTAAGATTTATAGTTTTACCATTCATATGTAGATCTTCAGTTCATTGAGATATGCCTCTATGTACACAAATAGACACACACACACACACATGCACTCACATGTCACATGTGTATGTGTGTATATGATATAAGATATGGATCTGTTTTACTTTTCTCAAAATGGCGAGCTAATTTTCCCGTTAGAATATAGCTTCTATCTGAGATTTCGCTTCTGTTCCATTTCTTCTTTTTTCTATTTTTGCCTCAGGACCCCAGTTTTTTATTCCTATAGCATTACTGTACATCTTAAGTTTTGGTAAGGCAAAATCCCCTCTATTAGTCTTCTTTTTCGAAGTTGATTTAGCTATTTGTAAATCTTTATTATTTTATATACATTTAAAAATAAGTATTTGAAGTACTCAAAAATGCCTAGTTACAATTCTGATGCCATCCCATAGTTATTTATGCAGACTATGTGGAGAGGGGCATTGATATTTTTAAAATGTTACCTTATCCATGAGGGTAAACTATTTATTTAGAACTTTATGTCTTGTAATGAGCTTTTTAAAAATTTGCAGAGAAGTCTTGCATATTATTTTTAAAGTTTATTACTAGGCACTTCATAGTGGTTCTTCTGCTCTGTATAGTAGCTTATTTCCTGATATATTTCTAGATGGTCATGACTAGTACAGAGATATTCAATTCACTTTTAAAAATTGATCTTGTACCACCCTAGCTGCTTTGGCTGAGTAGATAAAGCGTTGACCTATGGACTTAAGGGTACTGGGCTTGATTCCCAATCAAGGACACGCGCCTGGTTGTGGATCAATCTCTAGTGGGAGGCGTACAGGAGGCAGCCGATCAATGGTTCTCTGTCATCATTGATATTTCTCTCTCTCTCTCTCTTTCCCTTCCTCTATGAAATCAATTAAAATATGGAAAAAATTTAATCTTGTATCTAGTCTTTGCTGAATTTCCTGACTTATCTTCTTGACCTGTTACTGTGTGTGTGTTATATATTTCTGTGTCTTCTGAGGAAGGAAGGAAGGAAGGAAGGAAGGAAGGAAGGAAGGAAGGAAGGAAGGAAGGAAGGA
>JAAGEH010000034.1:1357022-1485847 GCA_011751065.1 Lasiurus cinereus | reverse complement strand
GGAAGGAAGGAAGGAAGGAAGGAAGGAAGGAAGGAAGGAAGGAAGGATAGATTTGATTGGTTGCCTCCTGTATGTGCCCCAACCCAGGATAGAACCCACAACCTAGGTGTGTGCCCTGACTGGGAATCAAACTCAAAACCTTTTGGTGTATAGGATGATGCTCCAACCTACTGAGCCAGGGCTACATCTTAATAGGTGTGAAGTAAGGTACAGTCAAACTTTGTTTCTTAAATGTCTCCCAACTCAAACAATTCAGTTCTTCACCAAGTTATTTACAGAAAGAAAAAAAAATGTCTTGGTTGTTGACCAAAACTTCAGTTGTGTCTCTCAGGCAACAAAAGAGAGAATGCTTTTATTGCTAGCAAAATAGATGAATAACACAATTTTAAAACATAAAATGCTAATGTTGCTAAGGGCATGAAAGTGCTCACACAACAATTATAGGCAACTGAATAGGTAGAAAACTGTTGATTGAATAAAGGAAAAACAGCAGGTAATAGTATTTTAGAGGCTGTGATATGTGAAAAATTCATTTAAGGCTAGTAGGGGTGGTTCAATAAATTTAAGAAATGTATTTATAGATTAAAAGGTATATTATACATATACTGTATATAAGGAAAGAACAAATGAATTCAATTTACATTATTTCTAATGGGGAAAAATGACTTGATTAGCATACAAACCACTTTTTGAACAGTCTTCTGGAACTAATTAAGTTTGAGAAATGAGGTTCCATTGGATTTCATTGTTACTGAGGCTGACTAGCAGACCCTGAGCTACAGAAGAATGGATTACTCTGACACAATTGTTTGCTGTGAAAGAGAGGGTAAGGGGCTGCCTGGCTAAAGGAACCAGACAACCTCAATTGCCTGCCTTATTAGGCTTTTATTATAATAGGAGTTTAAGATAAAGTTTATCTTTTAAATACAATCAGCAAGGTAAGTAACCTTGTTTGTAGTGTCTTTTAAAGAAGGATACCAAAAGATTAAGCATAAGGATTCCAGTAAACACCAGGGGTCTGCTCATGAACAGACTTGTTTGGAAAAATCAAGGAATAATTAAGAGCACCACCTTCAGGACTCCTCTAGGTCAGAATTCCAATAAACAGGACAGGTGGCCTTCCACACACTTCCCTTTTTCTCAGAATGTCCGCCTTACAAACTTTCCAACCAAGTCTTGTGTGCACCCCAACACACTGTGATTTTGACTTACATTTTTAAAATGATTAGTCATCTTTTAAGTGATCTTTTCATGTGCTTATTGAACATTTCCATACTGTCTTTGAATAAATGTTTATAAAAAGTCTTTTGCCCATTTTTGAATTTGGTTGTTTTCAGATTGTTCATTGTTAGTGAATGAAAATGCAATGATTTTTGGCATATTGACTTTGTATCCTGCTACTTTCTGATTTCATTTATTAGTTCTAAAACCACTTTTGTAGAGTCTTTAGAGATTTCTACATATAAGATCATATCATCTGCAGACAATTTTACTTCTTCCTTTCCAATTTGTATACCTTTTATTTTTCTTGCCTAATTGTTCTGGCTAGGACTTCTGGCACTATGCTGACTACAAGTGTGAAAGCAGGCATCCTTGACTTATTTCTGATCTTAGAGGAAAAGCATTCAATCTTTCACTATTGAATATGTTAGCTGTGGGTTTTCCACAAAAGAGCTTAATTACGCTAAGGCAGTTTTCTTCGATATGTAGCTTGTTGAGTGTTCTTATCACAAAAGGGTGTTGAATTCTATCAAATGCCTTTTCAGTATAGAGATGATTTTTTTTTCTGTTCATGTGGTGCTATATTGCTTGGTTTTTGTATATTGTATCATTCTTGCATTCAATGAATAAATCCCACTTGGTCATGGTGTATAACCCTTTTAACATGCTGTTGAATTTAGTTTACTAATATTTTGTTGAGAATTTCTGCATGAATATTTATAAGTAATATTGGTTGGTAGTTTTCTTATATATGTTTTTGCATTGGTATCAGGGTAATGCTGGCGTCATAAAATAAGTTAAGAAATGTTGCTCTTTAATTTTTTCTGGAAGAGTTTGAGAAAGACTGGTATTAATTCTTCTTTAAATATTTGATAAAATTCACCTGTGAAGTAATCTGGTTCTGAGATTTTCTTAACAGTTTTGATTACTGATTCAATCTCCTTACTAGTTATAGGTCTATTCCAATTTTTTATTTCTTCATGATTTAGTTTTGGTAGGAATTTGTCCATTTCATCTATTTTATCCAGTGTGTTGATATACAATTGTTTATAATACTCTCTTTTATTTTTATTTCTGTAAAATCGGTAGTAAGTCCCTTTTTTCATTTTTGATTTTAGTTATTTTAGTCTTTTCTCCTTTTTTAATATATATTTTATTGATTTTTTCAGAAAGGAAGGGAGAGGGATTGAGAGTTAGAAACATCGATGAGATAGAAACATAGATCAGCTGCCTCCTGCATGCCCCCTACTTGGGATGTGCCCGCAACCCGGGTACATGCCCTTGACCAGAATCGAATCTGGAACCCTTCAATCTGCAGACCGATGCTCTATCCACTGAGCCAAACCAGTTACGGCTATTCTTTTCTCTTTTGCCCTTGATCAATATAGCTAAATATTTGCCAATTTTGTTTATCTTTATTATTGAAAGTATTACAGATGTTCTTCTTTTTCCCATTGACCCCCTCTCCCCTACTCCTCCCCAGGCCTTGACCACACTATTGTCTGTGTCCATGGTGTTACTTTTTTTAAAAATATTTTTATTTATATATGTTTAATATATATATTTTTAATTCTTCAAGCATAGTTTCCCCTTTTATTTAGAAAAAGAAAGTATATTAAAAGTGACTGTCAGTGCCATGCACATATTATTTAATGATGAGGGTGAGTTTTAAAGTAATAGGGCTTTATAAACAATTTATAATGTAACTAGGGGCCCAGGGCATGAATTCATGCACCTTGAAAGGAACTGTGGGCCACAGTAGGCACAGAGGTGGGTCTCAGCCCATACTCCATAACCCACCCAGACCCTCCCACTATGACCCCCAGTTCCCTGTCTTCCAGCAGCTCCATTCCCACTGCCACAGCTCCCATGTGCTGATGGCACCAACCCAACTCACACCCACTGACAGTGTGGAGTGATTGGGGTTGGCACCATCAGCAGGTGCAAGCAGCAGCTGCTGCCCTGATTGCCCTTCAGGAGCAGGGGGAGGTGGAGAAGCACTTAAGGGCAATCAGGGCTGGCAGCCACCACTCACACCTGCTGATGGTGCCAGGTAATTGGGACCGGCACCAGGTGTCAGCAGTGGGTGCGAGTGGCAGCTCTTGCACCAGCAGCAGGTGCAAGCGCTGGGCAGAATTGCAGTGCATGGGACCAAAGAATTTTAAATAACCACCAGAGGCTTGCCCCAATTACAGCAACTGTCGCCACGCCTTGGTCTGGCACCCCCTCACCTGCTCCACCATCTGCCACAGCTGATGCCTGCCGCCATGTTTCGCACTCTGCCACCTGCTGCCGACACCTGACATGTTCTGTGCATGCCCCCTGGTGGTCAGCGTATGTCATAGTGATCAGTTGTTTGGCTGTTCTGCCCTTAAGTCTATTTGCCTATTAGGGTTTTATATAGAGAGAGGCCCAGTGCATAAAATTTGTGCATGGGCAGGGAGATGGGGGAGGGTCCCTTCAGCCCAGCCTGCACCCTCTACAATCTGGGAACCTTCAGGGGATGTCTGACTGTCGTTTTAGGCCTCATCCTAGGTCGTTGGACATCTCTCTCATAATCCTGGACTGCTAGCTCCAAACTGCTCACCTGCCTGCCTGCCTAATTGGCTCTAACTACCTATCTCTGCCAGCCTGGTCACCCCTAACCACCTTTGCCTGTGGGCCTGATCATCCCCAATTATCCCTCCCCCTGGCCTGGTCACCCCTAACTGCCCCCCCCTTCTGGCCTCATAACCCCCAACTGCCCACCCTGCCAGCCTGGTCATCCCTAACTGCCCCCTGCTGCTGACCAGGTTGCCCCTGCCCCCCTGCTAGCCTGATAACCCCCAACTGCCTCTGTGTACCAGCCTGATCACCCCCAACTCTCCTCCCTACCAGTCTGGTCACCTTTAACTGCCCCCCTACTAAATCTGGATGCCCCTTACTGCCCGCCCCCCCTGCCAGCCTGGTCACCCCCAATTGCCTCTGTCCCACTAGCCTGGTTGCCACTCACTGCCAAACCACCCCCTGCAGGCCTGTTCACCCCATGCAGCCTGCTGTGCAGTTGTTTGGCCATCCCTTTGTTTCGATTTCGTCAGGATTTGTTCATTGCATTAAACATGAAACTGAGATTATATGGTATTTGTCTTTCTCTGACAGTCTTATTTCACTTAAAATAATAATCTCTAGGTCCATCCATGCTGTCCCAAAGGGTAAGATTTCCTTCTTTTTAACAGCTGAGTAGTATTCCATTTGATAGATGTACCACAGCTTTTTTATCCACTCATTTACTAATGGGCACTTGGGCTGCTTACAGATGTTGGATATTTTAATTAACACTGCAATGAATATAGAGATGCATATATTCTTTAGAATTAGTGTTTTGAGGTTTTTTTTTGGATATATGTGGGACCAGTGAGTCAAAGGCAGTTTCATATTTAATATTTTGAGGAAACTCCTACTGTTTTCCACAGTGGCTGCACCAGTCTGTATACCCATCAACAGTGTACTAAGATTCCTTTTTCTCCACATTCTGACCAATACTTGTTGTTTGTAACTTACTGATAGTAGCCATTCTGTCAGGTGTGAGGTGGCATTTATTGTGGTTTCATTTTATTGTTTTTTAAATGTTTTTATTGATCTTAGAGAGAGAGGAAGGGAGAAAGATGGTGAGATGGAAACATCAGTTGGCTGCCTCCACACATCCCCTATTGGAGATAGAGCCCCAAACCTGGGCATGTGCCCTGACCAGGAATAGAACCAGCAACCTTGTGCCACACTGGTTGGGCTCATTGTGGTTTTAATTTGCATCTCTCTGATGATTAGTGACGCTGAACATTTTTTTCATATGTCTATTGGCCACTGTAGAGAAGTGTCATTCAGGTTCTTTGCACATTTTTTAATTGGATTGTCTTCTTGGTGTTGAGTTGTATAAGCTCTTTATATGTTTTGGAAATTAATCGCTTATCAGATGTCTGATTGACAAATATGTTATCCTACTCAGTGGGTTTCCTTCTCATTTTGTGGATGGCTTCCTTTGCTGTGCAAAAGCTTTTTAGTTTGTAGTCCCATTAAAAAAGTTTTTTTCCCCTTTGTTTCACTGGCCCTAGAAGCTATATCTGCAAAAATATTGTTATGAGAAATGCCTGAAATTTTATTGCCTGTTTTCTTCTAGGATTTTTAGGAGTTTTGTGACTTACATTTAAGTCTTTAATTAATTTTGAGGTTATTCTCATGTCTGGTGTATTTTGGTGGTCTAACTTCATTTTTTTTTCATATAACTGTCCAATTTTCCCAACACCATTTATTGGAGACTTACCTCATTGTATGTTCTTGCTTCCTCTCTCAAATATTAATTGACCATAAAAGGTTTTATTTCTGTACTCTCTATTCTGTTCCATTGATCTATATGTGTGTTCTTGTGCCAATACCATGCTGTATTGTTTAATATGGTCTTGTAGTATAGTTTGATGTCAGGTAGTGTGATACCTCCAACTTTGTTCTTCTTTCTCAATATTGCTGAGGCTATTCAGGGTCTTTTGTGGTTCCATATACATTTTTGGAACATTTTTTCAAGATCTGAGAGATATGCCATTGGTATTTAAATAGGAATTGCACCGAGTCTGTAGATTGTTGTGGGTAGTATGGATATTTTAGTGCTGTTAATTTTTCCTATCCATGAATATGGTATATGCTTCCTCTTATTTATATCTTCCTCAATTTCTTTCTTTAGTATCTTATAATTTTCTAAGTACAGGTCCTTTACCTCCTTGATTAAATTATTCCTAGATACCTTATATTTTGTTGTTGCAATAGTAAATGGGGATATTTTCTTAATTTCTTTGATTCATTATTGGTGCAAAAAATTCCATATTTTTTAAAATATTAATTTTGTAAACTGCTACTTTACCAAATTCATTTATTAGATCTAGTAGTTATTTGTTGGAGTCTTGAAGGATTTCTATATACAAATCATGTCCTCTGCAAATAAGTTTTACTTCCTCTTTTCCAATTTGGATGGCTTTTATTTCTTCTTGTCTTATTGCTGTGTCTAGTACTTCCAGTACCATGTTGAATAAGAGTGGTGAAAGAAGACACCCGTCTTATTCCTATCTTAAGGGAAAATGCTTTTAGTTTTTGCCCATTGTGTATGATGTTGACTGTGGGTTTGCTCTAATCTTTATTTCCTTCTTTTTATTGTCTTTATTTCCTTCCTTTTACTGTCTTTGTTCTTTGACTAGTTCCTTAAATTAGGTTGATGACTTAAGACCTTTCTTCTTTCTAATGTGTTTACAGCTATAACCTTCCCACTTAGTAAACTTGTGCTGTATCCCCCAAGTTTAACTTCGTTGTATTATTTTAATTTTTCTCAAGATGTTTTAAAGTTCCATTGTAATTTCTCTTTTGACTTATTATTTAAATGTGTTGCTTAATGTGTACAGATTTGTGAATTTTCTAGTGTCCTTTCTGATGTTGATTTCATGTCATTACCCTCTAAAAGATACTTTGTATAATTTCAATCTTTAAAAATTTATTAAGATTTGTTTTGTGGCCTAACATAGGGTCTATTCTGAAAAATGTTCCTTGTGTGCTTGAGAAAATTTGTATTGTGCCATGGCTAGAAGGAGGGTTCTCATATGTCTGTTAGGTCACATTTGTCTATAGTGTTTTCCAAGCCCACTCTTTCCTTTTTGATCTTCTAATTGTTCTATCCATTATCAAAAGTGGGGTATTAAGTCTCTTACTAATATTGTAGGCAAGAAAATTCTTACTTTGTTTCTTTTTAAAGAGAGTCTTTGTGTGCCAAAGTTTCTGAGGCCTGAAATGGCTGAGATTATTTTTTATTGCACTCTTATATTTAAACTAGAGGCCTGGTGCACGAATTCATGCACCAGTGGGATCCTTTGGCCTGGCCCATGGGATCGGGCCAAAATCACCTCTCCAACATCCCCTGAGGGGTCCCAGATTGTGAGAGGGTGCAGGCAAGGCTGAGGGATCCCACTGGTGCACCATCATTCATAGCCGGGGACAAACATGGGAGGTTGGCCAGCTGGGGAGGGTCTGTGGGAGGGCTCCAAGGTGTGTCCGGCCCATCTTGCTCAGTCCTGAATAGATAGATGCCAGCAGCAAGATAATCTATCGGTCAGAGTGTCTGCCCCTGGTGATCAGTGCACATCAAAGTGAACGGTTGAGCATCCTTACCATATCATTAGCATATTACACTTTGATTGCTTGAACAACAGACCAGACGGCCAGACACTTAGCATATTAGGCTCTTATTATATAGGATGACAATTTGGATAAATATAAAATTTTATCTTCAGATTTTTCTACCTTCCAATACTAAAAAATACAATTTAGTTGCCTTGCAGAAGTTTGTGAAGTGTCTGAAATGAGTATGTTACCTATTTATTTGTGAGTGATCTGCTGTTTCTCTCTGGAAGTTACTTCATTTTTTATATTCTTAAATTTTAGTATAATGGATCTAAGTATGAAAATTATACCAATAGCAACCTGTCTTATTTAACTCTGGGACAGTCTATATCAGTAGTCACCAAACTTTTGGACCTCATGGATCACCAGTGGTCTGTGGAACACCAATTGGCAACCACTGATCCAAAGGTTTCCTTTAACCAGCAGCTGCCAACCTTTCAGACTTCACAGACTATCATTGGTCCGCAGACCATTGGTTGGCGACCACTGATCTACAAAGTCTCTATGTTTTAGCTAACAAATTTGGACGTTACTTGAGTCTTATGAGGCCTGGGACCATGTCCTTCTGTATCATAGATATATCCCTGATGTGTATAATAGTTCCTGGCATATGGTAAGTGCACTAAATAAAATTTGTTGAATGAATGACTAAACAAATACACATTAAGGGAACTGAAAAATTTTGTTAGAGTCTATAAAATTAATATTTTTTTGTAATCTGTTTCTATAGCAAGGAAGTTTTTGTAGGAAATAAGAAATAGACATCTAATAAAATTTAACATTATGCTGAGTTAGTTCTCTTTAACGATCTATGGATTATAAGAAAATAAATTGGAAAATAAACATGCAAATTATCATTGATTTATACACATATCTGGAACCTGAAAGATATTAGTCTTAGTAAAAAATGCAGCATCTCTTTGTACATGTCACTTCGCACACTGTACTTGGGTCTATATAGCCCTTTCTCTTCTACTAAACTGTGACCAATTTAGAAGGACTGTCTGTTTTTGAAGGAATAATATAGATGACAAAATTTGTACTGTATTCCTTTAGACTAGTACACATACCACTATATAAAAAGCAACATACTTAAAAGTCATTTTACAATAATTAAAATACTTGGTAGTGGAAAGAAGTGGCAATTTTTCTTTTTTTCGTTAAGAATATCCTAAGTGAAAACCATAATGATTATAGTTAATAATGTACAGCATGGTGGCTATCCTATCTAATAAAGTGGGAATATGCTAATTGACTATCGTGCCCTCACAAAAATGGTGGCACCCACAGGCAATAAGAAGGGAATATGCTAATTGATTGCTATGCCCTCAAAGGTGGTGGCGCCCACAGCCAAAGATGGTGGCACCCAGTCCCTCAGCTCCGCCAGCTGCCTAGGGCCAGCCAGAGGCACAGGCAAGCCTTAGATGTAAGCTGCTCAGCCAATGCCCGAGGTTCAGGCAAGCCTCAGATGGCAACTGCCTAGGCCCCCAGGGCCACCTGAAGCTCAAGTAACAAATGCTGGCCGAGGCTTGTGGTGCCAGAAGTGGCAGCAGCAGAAGTGTGATGGGGGCATCATCTTCCCCTGATCGCTGGGATGCCTCCTGCCCCTGAGGGATCTGGACTGTGAGAGAGGGCAGGCCAGGCTGAGGGACTCCCCCATCCAGTGCATGAATTTTCATGCACTAGGCCTCTAGTAGTTAATAATACTGTATTGTATATTTGAAAGTTGCTAAGAGAGTAGACCACAAGAAAGAAATTTTTGTAACTACGTATGGTGCTGGATGTTAACTAGACTTACTGTTAGCATTTTCCAATATATACACATATCTAGTCATTATGTTGTACACCTGAAATTAATGTGTTATTTGTGTGTCATATCTAAATACATAAAAAAGAATAACTATTTGAATTAACTAGAAGCCTAGTGCATGAAATTTGCACATGTGTGGGGGGACCCTCAGCCTAGCCTGCACCCTCTCCAATCAGGGACCCCTCAGGGATGTCCGACTGCTGGTTTAAGCCTAATCCCAACTGCCAGTTTAACTGGCAGTCAGGCATCCCTCTTGCAATCTGGGACTGCTGGCTCCTAACTGTTAGCCTGTCTGCCTGCCTGATTGCCCCTTAACTGACCCCCTAATGACCTGGTTGCCCCCCAACTGCCTCCTTCCAGCCTGGTCGCCCACCGATTGCCCCCCCCCCGCCAGCCTGGTCACCCCCAAACTGCCCCTTGCCAGCCTAGCTGCCTCCTACTGCCCCACTGCCAGCCTGGTTGCCCCCCAAACGCCCCCCTGCTGGCCTTATTGCCCCCTAACTGTCTGGAAGGAAGTCAGACATCTGGAAGATGTCCAGTCACCTGGTCTAATTAGCATATTACCCTTTTATTAGTATAGATGATAAATTAAAAAAATAAAAGTGAAAATGGGGGTATTCTTTGCTTAAGTCATTTTTGTTATGGTTGTAGGCTTATTTTTACTTGTTGACATGATTTTTTTCTAATGAAAAATACTATGTGTGATCCCCCCATCATCCTAATCTCTGCTTCTCTACACTAACATCCTATCTAATAAAAGAGCAATATGCAAATTGACTGTACCTCTGCTACACCCACCAGCCACATGCACCAGCCAATAGAGCGAGTATGCAAATTAACCCAACCAACATGGCTACGGCCATAGAGAGAGCAGGAGGAAGGTTTGGGTTATCCCTAGTCATGGAGGAAGCCAAGCTTTCCATAAACCCTGGCGGGCACTTAAGGAAACAAAGTTTCAATGGCTGTGCAAACAGAAGGCTTGGTTCTGCTCCAGGCTACAAAGTTTCAATTATAGAAGATAAATCCCAGATACCAGGGCCTCTGGTTGGGCCGCTGGGGGGGTGTGGCTGGCCTGCAAACCACCACAGGCCCCTTGCCCAGGCCATCACACACCCCAAGGGAACACCCACCCTGATTCAGGACACCCTTCAGGGCAAACCAGCTTGTCTCAACCCATGCACCAGGCCTCTATTCTATCTAATAAAAGAGTAATATGTAGATTGATCTTCACTCCAACACACAAGATGACTGTCCCCATGTGGTCAAAAGATCCTGCCTCCATGTGGACACAAGATGGCCACCACAAGATGGCCATCAGGGGAGGGCAGTTGGCAGGGACCAAGCCTGCAAGGGAGGGCAGTTGGGGGTGATCAAGCCTGCAGGCGAGGGCAGTTAGGGGTGACCAGGCCTCCAGGGGAGGGCAGTTAGGGGCAAACAGGCTGGCAGGGGAGCAGGTAGGCATCAATCAGGCTGGCAGAGGAGTGGTAAGGGGTGATCAGGCTGGCATGAAGAAGTAGTTAGGGCAATCAGGATGGCAGGCAGGTAAGCAGTTGGGAGCCAGCAGTCCTGGATTGTGAGAGGGATGTCCGACTGCCCATTTAGGCCTGATCCTAGATCCTAAACAGGCAGTCAGACATCCCACTAGGGCAGTGGTTCTCAACCTTCCTAATGCCACGTCCCTTTAATGCAGTTCCCCATGTTGTGGTGACCCCAACCATAAAATTATTTTTGTTGCTACAGTTACGAAGTAGCAACGAAAATAATTTTGGAATATTTCAACTAGTCTGCCAAATAACCTATGCATAAATTGGAGAGAGCAGTCCCCGTGAAAGAGTTGCTTTGTAATAATAAAGAAAAACAGTATCCAGTATCCAGGTTGGGGGTCACCACAACATGAGGAACTGTATTAAAGGGACGTGGCATTAGGAAGGTTGAGAAACACTGCTCTAGGGGTTCTAGATTGGAGAGGGAGCTGGCTGGGCTGAAGGACCCCGGCCCACACACCCCCCACCCGTGCATGAATTTCGTGCACTGGGCCCCTAGTCTAAAATAATAACAATGTCCACCTTCAACATTCAGGCAAATTTACAACTTGTCATGGACTTAGGGACTGACATAACTTTTCTTGAACATCTATATGCTAAAATATAAAAAGCCCAGCAACCAAAATGGTGGAATGACCAGAACAGCTATGACACACACTGTGGCAGCCAGTTGTCCTGATCCAGGCCTGATCGGCCTCCAAAACCCCGATTGGGAGCAGGGCTTGTGGGCCAACTGCCCATAGCCCCTCCCCCTAGCTGGCTCCACCTCTGATTGGTCCCCCCACCCTGGCCAACCACCCATGGCTCCTCCCCCCATTGAGGCAGTGAGGCCTGACCCACCCATGCACGAATTCATGCACTAGGCCTTTATTAAGTAATAAAAAGGTTGATAGAAAAAAAAAGACAATTCTTATCTGTAAGAGGCATTATTGTGACAATATTGATAAATGCAAACAGACGTGCTCTGGCTGGTGGAATTCTTGCAGGCTTTAGATATTGAGAATCTGTTTATAAAACTGAATTATATAAATAACTAATAGTAAGAAAAATAAAGCCCATGCTTTTATACAGAAATTGAATGATTTATCGAAATTTGAGAAGGTGCTAACAGTCTTGAAAATATGAATTCATTGGGTTTTGCATTTCTACTAAGCAAAAGTGGTGTGGAATATTTCAACTAGTCTGCCAAATAACCTATGCATAAATTGGAGAGAGCAGTCCCTGTGAAAGAGTTGCTTTGTAATAATAAAGAAAAACAGTATCCAGTTTAAAAATAAACTCATTTAACTTTTACATGCTTTTCATATTTCCCTGTCTTAATTAGTTCCTCACGTTAACTTATTAACCAAATACTATCAACTCTCAGCTCAAGCCATCTCATTCAAATATTTTGATGAATATAGGGCAATGGAATAAAATGATTCTTATGAAGGAAGCATAATATTATATTTGCTTTCAGAATAAACTCCTATTCAAGTCTGCATATCCTATAATAACTACGTTGTTTCATGACTTCTACAGTATTGCTCCCTTTGAGAACATATTTGAAATGTAAACTTTTATCGACAACCTTTACAAAATACAGAGGCATACTTCAAAATTTGAACTTTAACATTTTAACCCATGTGTATATAGCTTCTTTTTTTAAACATTTGCCTTGTTTGAAGAATTTAAGCAATGAAAATTCAGGAAGTGATGTGGTCTAAAATAACTTAGAAAAAAGTTATGTTTAATAGTAATCACATAGAATCTCAGACTTGAAATGGACCCCATAGATCATGTAATCTGAAGACTATTAGAGGAGTCATGGTAAGGACGGAAAACATTTTCACCCTGTAATTTTTAATGTGATCCAGATATTACTGTTTCTATACTGCTTAGTACAAGCATATATAAACCATATAATGTCCTATGTTAATTCTCATCATTACTTTAACTGGATCTTTTTTGGGGGGGAAAGATTCTCTTATTAATATGTAATAAATTTTTTGAGTTTACTTAACTCCTTGGAAAAATACATCTTCATTAGTATTTATTTTTTCAAAGATAGTTTGGGAATTCTAAAATATCATTGTAATTAAGCCTGTATTTGGTATATTATTAAACCAATAATAACCTGCTGATTTACATATAACTTTTAAACTGCTTCATTTCTTTAATGCTAACTTAAAGTTGAGTAGCATATTCTTATATGGATGCTGTGTTTTTATGCTGATAGTTTTCATAATAAATTAATCATATGTAATACAGACCTCTTATCAATGTTGCATGTTCATAACTTTTTCATTTCATTGTCATTAAATTAAAATCTAATGTTAAAGTATGCTAAAAGAAATACTTCCAACATATCATTAACATGCAAATTTTAACATACAAACAATAAATACAGTTTTAGGCATTTAAAGACACAAAATAAAGACATATTCAGAAAGGCAATTGCCTTGTATATCTTCCTACAAATGGTATAATTATACCACTTCCTTCACCATCCTATTACTTTACCAAACACTTAGTATTTGATAGCTGTGCTGGGCTGACCAGGAATTTTGAATATGAAAAAAGAACCTGCTCTGTTGGTACTTTATTTATTTTTTAATCCTCACCTGAGGATATTTTCCCACTGATTTTTAGAGAGAGTGGAAGAGAGAAAAAGACAGAAATATCCATGTTAGAGAAAAACATGAATTGGTTGCCTCCTACAAGAGCCCCAAACAGGGCCCAGGCTGGGGACGAGTTTGCAACCGAGGTAGTACCCTTGACAGGAATTGAACCTGGGACCCTTCAGTCCACAGGCTGACACTCTATCCACTGAACCAAACTGATATTGATGTTTTATTTCTTTCTAAATTTAAATCTTTCTAAAAATTTTAAAGTTTTGCATTTTACATTTGGTTTTTTATTTCTTGAAACTTAATTTTGCATGTTGTGTTAAATAGAAATTCAACTCCATTTCTCTCTCCTGTGAAAAATCAAGTTTTTAAGTTATTTATTAAATAGTTGCTCCTTTATTTTTGATCTCCCACAATTGTCTTGATTATTCTTGGCACTTTACAACTTCCCTTTACAGTTTCTTTATCAAGGTCCAGGGGGGAAACCCGCCAGTAATTACAAAGGGAATCACATTGAATTTACAGATGAATTTTGGGAAAATTTACATCTTTATGATTCTAAATTTAACACTGTGAACATAGTATATACCTCCTTTTAGGTAAATTTCCAATAAAAATCTTAATATTTCCTCTACAAATTTATTGCATATAATTTTAAAGATTATTAGCTACTCGAGGTCCAGTGCACAAAATTCTTGCATTGGGGGATTATCCCTCAGCCCAGCCTGCACCCTCTCCAATCTGAGAACCCTCGGGGATTTCCAACTGCCGATTTTGGCCAGATCCCGCAACTGGAAGTCAGACATCCCTCACAATCCGGGACTGCTGATTCCTAACCACTCGCCTGCCTGCCTGCCTGATTGTCCCTAACTGCTTCTGCCTGCCAGCCTGATCACCCCTTAACTGCTCCCCTGCTGGCCTGATAGACACCTAACTGCTCCCCTGCCAGCCCGATCACTTCCAACTGCCCTCCCCTGTAGGCCTGGTCTCCCCAACTGCCCTCCCCTGCCCACCACCTTGTGACAATGCGGGGGCAGCTATCTTGTGATGACGTGGGGGTGGTCATCTTGTGATGACATCAGGCAACCATCTTATGACAATGTGGGGGTAGCTATATTGTGAGGACATGGGAGTGGCCATCTTATGACACAAGGGTGTGAGCATCAATTTGCATATTACCTCTATTATATAGGATTGTTATATATTTTTGGTTGTTACTATAGTTTATTTTTAAATTATATATTCTAATTTATGTTGCTAGTCTATAACAATGTTGTTGACTTTTATAAACTGTACTTGTACCTGGAAGCCTTGTTGGATTATCTTATTCTAAAGATTTATCTGCATATTCTTGCATTTTTATTTGAATGCTCATATTGTTGGTAAATAACAGCAATTTTTTCCCTTTTTCTTATAGTGGTAAAATACACATAACATAAAATTTACCACCTTTAACCATTTTTAAAAACATGTTTTTGATTTGAGAGAGAGGAAGAGAGAGGGAGAGAGAGATAAGAACATGAATGATGAGAATCATCCATTGGCTGCCTCCTGCACATCCCACACTAGAGATTGAGCCCACAATTTGACCAGGAATCAAACTGGTATGATGGGTTGACACTTAACCAATTGAGCCATACTAGCTGGGCCAAGCTTAACCTTTTTTAAGTGTACAATTCAGTGTACAGTTCATCACTATCCATTCCTATAACTTCATCATATAAAACTGAAATTCTACACCTATATCATTTTCTTCTCCCCCTAACCCCTGGCAATCACTGTTACATTTTCTGTCTTTATGATTTTAACTATTCTAAATATCTCATATAAATGGAATCATAGAGTATTTGTCTTTTTATAACTGGCTTATTTCACTTAGTATAATATTCTCAGGTTCATGCATGTGTAGCATATTGGAGAATTTTCTTCCTTTTTAAGGTGGAATAATATTTCATTGTATGTATATACCATATTTTACAATCCATTCATTGGTTAATGGCACATGGGTTGCTTCTACATTTTAGCTATTGTCCATAATGCTGCTATGAATATGGATGTACATTTTTAATTCCCACCAACTGCACTCAAGGGTTACATTCTTTACATTCTCTCCAACAATTATTATTTTTTGATAGTAAATAAATAATCCTAATGGGCCTGGCTAGCACGGTGTCGACCTATGAACCAAGAGGTCACAGTTGATTCCTGGTCAGGGCACCTACCTAGGTTGCAGGCTCAATCCCCAGTAGGGGTGGTGCAGGAGGCTGCTAACTGATGATTCTCTCTCATCATTGATGTTTCTCTCTCTCCCTCTGCCTTCCTCTCTGAAATCCATAAAAATATATTTTAAAAATAGTAATCCTGATGGGTATGAGGTGGTACCTCATTTTAATTTTTATTGCATT
This sequence comes from Lasiurus cinereus, assembly GCA_011751065.1. Taxonomy (NCBI): domain Eukaryota; kingdom Metazoa; phylum Chordata; class Mammalia; order Chiroptera; family Vespertilionidae; genus Lasiurus; species Lasiurus cinereus. The sequence continues at coordinate 1,470,066 of JAAGEH010000034.1, read as the reverse complement.
TCTTTAATGCAAAGTGATGTTGAGCATCCTTTCCTGTGTTTATTTGCCATTCATATATCTTTTTTGGAAAAATGTCTATTTAAGTCCTTTGCCCATTTTTTAATCTGGTTGTTTTTTCTGTTGTACTTAAGTTTTACAAGTTCTCTATATTTTCTGACTATAAGTTCCTTATTAGATATATGATTTGCAAATATTTTCTCTCATCCTATTGGTTGCCCTTTTAGTCAATGAATAGTGTCTTTTGATGCACAAAATTTTTAAATTCTCATTAAGTCCAATTTATTTTTTTCTTTTGTTAGTTATTCCTTTTGTTACTCATGCCAAGAAATTATTGCCAAACTAATGCTGAGGAGCTTTTGTTCTTTTTTCTTGTAAGAGTTTTAGTGTAATAGGTCTTAAATTTAGTTATTTGATCCATTTTGAGTGAATTTTTGTATATGGTGTTAGGTAAGGGTCCAACTTCATTCTTTCACATGTGGACTTCATTTCCTAGCACCATTTGTTAAAGAGACTGTCCTTTCCCATTGAATGGTCTTGCCATCACGTTACAAATCATGTGAGGGTTTATTTTTAGTCCCTCTATTCCAGTGGTTCTCAACCTTCCTAAGGCCGTGACCCTTGCATACAGTTCCTCATGTGGTGGTGACTCCAACCATGAAATTTTGCTACTGTTATGCATCGTGATGTAAATATCTGCATTTTCCGTGGTCTCAGGCGACCCTCAAATGGGTCACGACCCACAGGTTGAGAACCGCTGCTCTATTCTATTCCATTGCTCTATGTGTCTATTTTTATGCTAGTACCACACTGTTTTAATTATTATAGCTTTGTAATAAGTGTTGAAATCAGAAAGTATGAGTCCTCCACATTTGTTCTTCTTTTTCAAGATTGATTTTGGCTATTTTGGGTACCTTGAAATTCCATATTAATGTGGGGGCAGGTTTTACAATTCCTTGCCCCCACACCCTTCAAATAGTCATTGGGATTTTGAGAAGTTTTAGATTGACTGTAGATCACTTTGAGTAGCATGGAAATCTTAATATTAAATTTTCCAATCCATGAAAAAGAGCTGTGTTTCCATCTATTTATATCTTCTTTAATTTCTTTTAGAAATGTTTTTTAATTTTTAGTGTACAAGACTTTCATCTCCTTGGTTAAGTTATTTCCTAAGTATTTTATTATTTTTTACTAGCAGCTCGGAGCACGGATTTGTGCACATTGAAAGGAAATTAATTAGAAGACAAATTTTAATATCGCTATTTGCCCTTTCTCTGTAATAGAAGTATCAACTAAATTCATGATCAACAATGACAGATCAAAACACATTTGTGCAATTGGCATCAGTGAGAACTTCATATGTATTACACATATACGAGTCAACTTAGCCTTTTATATATATATATATATATATATATATATATATATATATATATATAGGGGCCCATTCATGCGCCTTGAAAGAAATGTGGGCTGTCAGACTGTGGTGGGCACAGGGGCGGGTTTTGGCCCATTTTCTGCACCCCCACCTGGCCCCTCCCTCTGCAGCCTCTGGTCTTGTCTGCTAGCAGCCCCACTCCTGCTGCTTCCACATGCTAACAGCACTGGTCCTGTTCATACCCACTGTTGGTGCAGAGCAATTGGAGCCGGCACCAGCAGTGGGTGCGGGTGGTAGCTGCTGCCCCAATTGCCCCTCAGGAGCGGGAGGAGATGGAGAAGCTCTCAAGAGTGATTGGAGCCAGCAGCCACCGCTTGCACCTACTGATGGCACCAAGCTATCAGGCCCAGGCACCAGCAACAGGTGTGAGTGGCAGCTCCTGCACCATCTGTGGGTGTGAGTGGGGCCAGCATTGGCAGTGGGTATGAGCAGTGGCTCTGGCATAGGGAGTGGGTGCGAGCAGTGGCTGCCAGCTCTGATTGCTTCTCAGGAGCATGAGGAGGTGGAAAAGCCATGAGGGGTGATCAGGACCAGCAGCCACCATTTGCATCCGCTGATGGCGCCAAGCAATTGGGGCTGGTGCCAGATGCCAGCAGTGGATGCAAGTGGTGGCTCCAGCTCCAGTGCCAGCAGCTGTTGCCCCATTCCCCCTTAGGAGCAGGGGGAGGTATAGAAGCCCTCAGGGGAGATAGGGGCCAGCAGCTGCTGCTCACATCCACTGACAGCACTGAGGGATTGGGGCTGGTGCTGAGCACTGACACTGGGTGCGAGCGGCAGCTCCAGTGCCGGCAATGGGTGTGAGCGAGGCCGGTGCTGGAAGCAGATGTGAGTGCATCGGAACAAAGAATTTTCAATAACCACCTGATGCTCACCCTGATGACAGTGACCAGTGCCCCATCTTGGTCTGGCGCCACCACTCAATTGCTCCACCATCCCACTGCAGCTGATGCCTGTCATGTTCCATGCTCTCCCACCTGCTGCCAACACATGCCATGTTCTGAGTATGCCCCTTGGTGGTCAGCACACATCATAGCGACTGGTTGTTCCACTGTTCCATCTATTTGCATATTAGATTTTATATATATAGATGATAATGTAAATGAAATTGTTTTATAATTTAATTTTCAGGTAGTTCATTGTTTGTGTACAGAAATACAATGATTTTTTAAGTTACTTTATATCCTGCTACTTTGCTGATTTCATTTATTCTAATACTTTTTTATGTGTGGAGTTGTTAGGATTTTCTGCATATAAGATTATATCATCTACAGAGATTTTACTTCCTTTACAATTTGGATGCCTTTTATTTCTTTTTCTTGCTTAATTGCTAGGACTTCCAATACTATGTTGAGTATAAGTGGTAAAAGCAGGCATCCTCACCTTCTTTCTGACCTTAAAGGAAAAGCATTCATTCTTTCACTATTGATTATGTTAGCTTTGAGTTTCCATAAATGATTTTTGTTATGTTGAAATAGTTTCCTTCTATCCCCAGTTTGTTGTGCTTTTATCATGGGTGTTGAATTTTGTCAAATGTCTCAAATGTCAGTTGAGATAATCATGTTTTTGTTGTTGTTGTTCATGTGGCATATTATATTGATCAAATTTTCTTTGTTGAACCATCCTTGCATTTCAGGAACAAATCACACTCAACCATGGGGTGTGTGTGTGTGTGTATGTGTGTGTGTATATCCATCCTACTTAATAAAGAGGGAATATACTAATTGATCCTCATACCATCACAAAGATGGCGGAGCCCACAGCCAATAAGGATGGAATATGCTAATTGACTGTCCCACCCTCAAAGATGGTGGCACCCACAGGCAATAAGGAGGGAATATACTAATTGACTGCCCTGCTCTCAAAGATGGTGGTGCCCAGTCCTCTCAGCCCTACTAGGGAGCCTGTCTCTGAATTCCCTAATCCCTTCCGCCCCCAGCTTCAGATGGTAGCTGTTCAGTGGCCCAGGGCCAGCCCGAGGTGCAGGCAAGCCTCAGATGGTGGCTGCCCAGGCTCCCAGTGCTGCCTGAGGCTCAGGTAACCAGGGGTGGCTGAGGTTTGCACTTCCCTGATTGCTGGTTCACCTCCTACCTGAGGGCTCCCGAACTGTGAGAGGGGACAGGTTGGACTGAGGGATCCCCCCCTCCAGTGCATGAATTTTATATATAATATTTTATACACACACACACATATATATATATATTTATATATTGATATTGATATGTTGCTGAGCCTGCCACTATGGCTCAGTTGTTGACTGACGACCTATGAACAAGGAAGTCACCAGTTTGATTTCTGATCAAGGCACATGCCCAGGTTTGTGGGCTCCATCCCTAATACGAGGCAACTGACCAATGATTTCTCTCATCACTGACATTTCTCTCTCCCCCTCTCCCTTCCTCTCTAAAATCAATAAAAATATATTTAAAAAAATAAATAAAATATGCTGCTAACTTGTTTGATAATATTTAGTTGAGGATTTTTGTATCAATGTTCACAGGGATTTGGCCTGTGGTTTTGTTTTCTTGTGTCTTTATCTAACTTTTGTATTAAGGTTATGTTCTCCTCCTATAATGAGTTAAGAAGTGTTCCTTGCTTTTCAATATTTTAGAAAAGTCTTAAAAAGATAGGTATTAGTTATTTGAATGTTTGGTAGAATTCATCAGTAAAACCATAAAGTCCAGGACTTTTCTTTGTTGGGAGATTTTTAAAAATATATATTTTTATTGATTTCAGAAAGGAAAAGAGAGGAAGAGAGATAAAATCAGTGATGAGAAAGAATCATTGATTGGCTGCCTTCTGCATGCCTCCCTCCCTCCCCCACACTGGGGATTTAGTCCGCAACCTGGGCAAATGCCCTGACTGGGAATCAAACCGGTGGCCTCTTGGTTCCTGGGTCGACACTCAACCACTGAGCTACACCCAGCTGGGCTCTTGGGAGATTTTTGATTACTAATTCAGTTTCCTTGCTGGTTATAGACATATTCAGATTTTCTATTCATTCACACAACTTCTTGGTAAGTTGTGTTTCTAGGAATTTGTCCTTTTTATCTAGGTTATCCATTTTTTAGTCATACAATTATTCATACTACTCTCATAATCCTTTTTCTTGTTTTTATTTTGAAATTTGAGTCTTCTCTTTTTTCTTAGTCTATCTAGTTAATGTTTGTCAATTTTGTTGGTCTTTTTGAAGAACCCACTTTTTTCATTACTTTTCTCTATTATCCTGTATTTTGTCTGCTCTAATTTTCATTATTTCCTTCCTTCTGCTAGCTTTGGGTTTAATTTGTTCTTTTTCTAGTTCCTCAAGTTGTAAAATTAAAGTTGTTGATTTGAGATCTTCTTTTGTAATATAAAGATTTATAGCTATAAATTTCCCCTGTAGTACTGCCTTCACTGCATCCCATAAATTTTGGTACAGTGTGCCTTCATTTTCATTAGTCTCTAAGTATTTTCTAATTTCCTTTAGTTAGTTATTTTTGTCAATTGATTAAGAGTGTAATTTTGTGCATTTTTCAGTATTACTTTTATTATTAACTAGAGGCCTGGTGCATGGATTCATGCACCACTGGGGTCTCTCGGCCTAGCCTGCAGGGATTGGGCCAAAACCATCTCTGGGTCTGAGGTGTGGGTGAAGCAAATTTCACCATCGGCACCAGCAGCAACCTAATCCACAGCTGATTTCACAAGGAATTGGGCTCCATCTTCTACTGGTTGGAGTGTCTGCCCCCTGGTGGACATTGTGCATCATAGCTACGAGGTAAATGGTTGAATGGTTGCTTAAGCTTTTATATATATATATATATATTTCTAACTTCATCCCATTGTGGTCACAGAAGATAATTTATATCATAATTTGTATGGATATATATCTTTTAAAAATCTATTGAGACTTAATTTGTGATCTACCATCTGGTCAGTCTTCCCTGGGAAATATCCCATGTGCACTTGAGAAAAATGTCTGTTGTTATTGTTGGGTAGTGTTCTGTATGTTTGTTAGATGTTAGTATATTAAGTCCTCTATTTCCTTACTTAATTTCTGTCAGTTTTTTGTATCCATTATTGAGAGTGGGGTATTAAAGTTCCCAACCATTATTATAGAGCTGTATATTTTCCCTTCAATTCTGCTTTATGTATTTTGATAGTTTGTCATTCTATTTATAAATGTTTTAATTGCTATATCTTCCTCCACTATGAGACCTCTTATTAATAGGAAATGCCCTTCTTCGTCTCTTGTAGCTTATTTGGTTTAAAGTCTATTTTGTATAATATTAACATAGCCACCTGTGCTCTCTTTTGCCTACTACTTGCATGAAATATCTTTGCCCCTTGAAATTCTGACAACTTTAATATATTTGAGCCTATTAGTAAGTGATGATAAGCTGAGAACCTTAAAAAATTATCTTTATTGTTGAAAGTATTACAAATCTCCTTGGTAAACTATGCCTTTTACATTTATGTGGTTAATTTATCATTGAGGCTTTTTACTTGTTTTGTCTGGTATTAATATTTTGAGCTATTCTAAGTATTTTTTTTCTTTACTATTTTTCCATTGTATCTTTTTGCTTTACTTTCAACCTTTATTGCCTTCACTTTTCAGGTGTATATCCTATAACGACATACAGCTGTATTTAGGTTTTAACAAGAAAATTAATCTGCTTAATACATTTATTGCTTTTGCATAAATATATAGACTGTTACTAATTTGTGCTATTAATCATGTTTTTGCTTTATTTTTCTTCTTTCCTGCCTTGGGTTTCATTACATTTTCTTTAACTTATACCTTTCCAGGTTTCTAATATCAAATGAGAATCTCAATTCCATCTTGGGAACTCATGAGAGCTTAAGACCATATTTTCTGTCCTCACAAGACTGTTAAAACATGGGTCTTTTGGTAACTGATATAGGCAAATCCTTCCAGGTCAGCAGTGACATAAGTGCCAGCTTAATAAGTTAGTTTTCAGCTCCTTCTTTATGTTTGGCCTCTGAGTATTTTACATACTTTTTTGCATTTTGAATATTTTCCTAAAAGCATTTCAACCTGAAGTTCTTGGGTGTTTTGTTGAAGGATTTTTAGGCTTATTACCTGATGTGAGATCTGAAATAGTATATGAAACACAATCACAGATTTTAATTTTTCAAATTTAAAACTATCTTCTGTCAAAATATTTTTATACACCCATATTAGAATGAGAATCAGGAATCATGTTTTAGTTCTGATTTTGTGACCTTAGTAAACCTCAAACTATTTTATCATCTCCAAATTAGAGTACAGGATCAGAGTATGAAGTAAAAACAACACTGGTGAAGGTTCAAGATATAATACTCATCATATTCCTAACACTAACCTGCCATTGATTATATATCTTTCACTATATCTGGCTTAAGCCTGAAATTGTCCTTTTGTTGACCAAAGTTTTGTTTAATTGTAGTTAAAAAACAACATAAAATTTACCTTCTTAACCATTTTTAAGTGTACCATTCAGTAATGTTAAGTATATTCATTGTTGCATAACCTTGACTTTTAAACTTCAAGGTTTAGATTACTTATTATAAAAAAAAAGGTCACTTCTATATTTACCATTTCTACCTTGTCCTTACTCATCTCTTATTCCTTTCCTTTCCTATGCTATCATGTCTCCTCCTTTTTGTAGCTTTAATAGGCTTATTTTTTCTAGATCTTTCTATGCCAATGACTTTACATATGACATTATTTATATTGATTTTAGGAATTCCTGAATATTTTGTAAGACTTTGAATTTCACTTTGCAGTGACTAGTATCATAGTGTTGGATGTTAATAACATCAACACCTAAACAAGGATGTTCTTGTTATGGGCCCAGATTAAAGCCACTGTTAAGTTGGGGGGCAAAAAAGGGGATATAATAGGGGGGAATGTTTGAGGATGTCTAAGTTTATGAGGCATCTAATTAACTACAATATACTTTTATGTCATGATTATTTCTGCTTCACTATGCAACATAGCCATGGTGGTGGTGTTAAATGATACTCAGGAAAATGAAGCCTCCTCCTCTTCTGTAAGTCAAAAGGGTATTTCTTCCACTAGATGATTTCTTTAATTTAAATCAAATTTTACTTCTAAATTTGTCTTGATTTCTATTTAGAGGTCAACTTTTTAAGGATCAACATCATAAATCAATGGACCTCTGGAAAAATAAGACTATGTTACACAACTAATCATTTCAGTGGGATAAAATAAGTCAAAGTACTGGTAGTTGTAGAAAAAAGCTTGATTAAAATTTCCAGTTACCATTGATTTTAGAAACAGTGTGAAAAGGGTTTTAGTAAAACAGATATTTCATCAAACCCAAGAAGCAGATATTTTCCCTCCATTTAAAAATTTACATTAGGGTGCATATTAAAATCAAGAATTACAATTATAATCACTAGGTTCCATTATAAGTTATAATGTTAGTATCAACTATTAGCCAAAAATATTAAACTGAAGCAAAGCCTATGCAGACTACAACTTTCCATTGATAACAATGGTAATAGCAATGCATATATTCCTTACTATAACCAGGTACTATTTTAGGTATGTTTATTTCTTACAATAACCCTTTTTAGGTGGATTACTATTACTAGCTCTTTGCTGTCATGGGTCAGGACACTGAAGCAGTGAGGCTTTATAAATAACTTCTTAATAATGTGTGAAAGTGAACATCTTACACATAATTAGTGGGTGAATTATGTTTCTCTGAGATACAAAGTTTTTTTCTGCTAGTAAATTTTATGAAAGCTGATGCTGATCGAGCAAATAGCCATATAGTTTTCCTCATTAAAACCCTGTGGTAGGCAGAACATACTAATCCCCACCTCCCACCCACAAAAGATGTTCACATCCTAATTTAGAAGCCCATGAATGTTGCTCTTGGTTGGAATGAGACTTTGTTAATGTGATTGAGGGTATAGACCTTGAAATGGGAAAATTACCTGGATTTGTTCAGGTGGACCCAGTCTTATATGAGCCCTTAAAAATCAAAGAATCTTTCCTAGCTGCAACCACGAAGGGCCAGAAGGATGCAATATCGTTGGCTTTGAGGCTAGAGGGCAGGAGCCAGGAGCCGATGATGTCTAGACTCTAGAAGCTGGAAAAGGGATTTGCCTGAGAGCCTCCAAAGAATGCAGCTAGCCTAATGAGACCCACGTAAGCCTTCTGATGCACCGACCTCTAAGATAATAAATCTGTGTTGTCTAAACTCTGTAAGGTAATACCTTTGAGCTGTCTGTGATGACTTGTACAGCGGCCACAGGAAACTAATACAGGTCCATCCAGGCTAACCCAATTCAATAAACTATTGTATAGTATACAAAACATTCCAACAAGTGAAGGAAGCATATCTGCACTAATCAGAATGAATTCAGTCTGGAACAGTGTTACATACGCAGCATCTGTTTGACTTAGGAGAGCGGTAGGCTGCGCTAAAGATGCTTACAAAAAAACAGACTAGATGTACTGTGCCGGACAAACATACCTGCAAACACTAAACTCTCATAACTTTTACCTTTGCCTTCTATTTATGGCGCGTGTTGCTGGTTTGGTATTCCCATTAGGTATTTATGACTCACTATATCTTGATCACTAAGATATAGTTAGTGTAAGGCAAGGAAAACGCATTAAATTCACTCAGCCTCCCCCCGCGTGTGTCCCGAGGCGTCGGCGTCCCACGGGGCTGAAGCAGACCCAGAAGGGAAGCGCTCGCCACCTCAAGTTCCTGGGTTTGCAGCCTGAACAAAGAAACCAAACACCAAACGTAAGCCAGGTCGTGAGACCATTCTCTCCCATCCTTAAGGGACCACAGCAGGACCGAGCCTGCAAGCCTCTCCCAGACTCTCTTAGCAGCGGATCCTGCACCACGTGAGCGAGCGATATCCAACCTCGCGAGACTTCCAACTATCGCGAACTTCCACATTCCAGTTCTCTTGGGAGAAAAGAGCACAGGGAAGTTGCTCCGCCCCGCAAACCAACATTTTTGTTCTCGCGAGGTCCCGATGACAGCTCGGGAGCCCGATCTCGCGGGATTTTCCGAGTCAGGGTAGGAAGTTGTGATGGGCGGTTGAGGGAGGCTCGCCTTTAGAAGGCGGGTTACGGGGTCGACATGCATGTCGGCTGTCCTCTCTTGGCGGCGGAGCCTCAGACAACTAGGTGAGCGCCGCCCTGTCAGCCTCCACAGCGATCTTCGTCTCTGCTACTGCCTCGGACGCCACCACCCCTTCTCCCTGGGCCGCAGCAGGCTGCGCTTTTGCTCCTTCTCACCCGGTGGCGTCGGGGTCTAGGGGGGACGATGCACAGAGGACGGCGGGAGGTGGTGTTGCCGCGGTCTGCGGGCTCGCCTCCTCCCCGCCGTCCTCGGAGGCTGCCAGGCCCCGCCCCCGGGCCAGATGGATCCCTCCGCCCCGAAGCCCCGCGTGGAAACCGCCGGCAAAGGTATAAGCTCTGAGCTTGCCGCTCTGCAAACACCGGTCTCTACTGCGCCGGCTTGGACCTGTTCCCGCTGGTCCCGTAGGGTTGGGATTTTACCCGCCGGTTCCTCTGAGTGACAGCTGGAGACTGTGACCCTCTCCGAGGCTGGGGCCAGTGCTTTGCGGATCATTGCCGAGAACCCGGACCCTGTGGTCTCACTGCCCTTGGATCGCGTACTGGCTCTGACAGTTACTTGCTGAGCTACTTTGGGCATGCAAAATTGAGATCCTGTCTGAGTTCTTGTGATTACTAAATGAGATGGTATATACAAAGCACTTGTGACCCAGTGTTTGGCTCATAATAAGCGCTCAGTAAACGTTTGATATTTTTATTCTTTATTCTGGTACGTCTTGGTTCTTATTAATGGTGGAGTTTGTTGTTAAGTTGATGAAAAAGGCTATTTTTAGTTCAATTTACTTTATAATACAGAGCTTAATATATAATAAATTGAATACATTATAGTACACTTTTAAAGAGCCACCAAGAGAGGGTCTAAATAGGATTTAGTTATCTGTCACAAGTATTCTGAGATACCTTATTGCCCCGAATTAATAGCTTTCATTATAGCGATGTAACAACAGCAATATGCCCAATGTTTGTCTACATGCTTTCCTTTGAGGATGATCACGATCTCATTAAATAGGTGAATTTAGAGCTAAAATTTAAAGCGGTTTATGTAACAAGCCAAAACTGACAGCCAATATTAATGGTATTGTAACTCAGGGACCACAAATATCAATACCTATAGAACCCTGGCAGGTGAAATAAATAGATGAAGCTGTTGAGTGGAGATTATAGTGACTGAGATGCTCATGCCTCAGTTAAAAGGAGTAGGGGCTACTCAGTACCAAGTGATCAGTCATGTGTGAGCTGGTACAGCATGATAATTTCAAGATCAGATACCTTGGTTCATATCCAGGCTCTGTCTCTTTCTAGCTTTGTGATCTTGGGCAATTTGGTTAACCTTTATCTGTTGGCAACACTTGTAAAATGGAACTGATAATATTGCTTACCTTAAGTAATGGAAGGGTGATTGTGAGGCTTAAAAGAATTACAACATCTAAAGCACATGCTGGCACATAAAGCCTTCAGATGTTAGCTATACGCAAATAATTGTTAATTCTACAAGTATTTGAGCTTTAGATATTGTTCTAGGTGCCCAGGATGTAGTAGTGAACACAAATTAAGCCCTACTCTAGGGAACTTATATTTAAGTTGAGGAGATAAAAACAGATATGTAATATTTTTCTCTGAAAATGGAATACAGCAGGGTAAAGGAAGAGAGAATGGCAGGGACTTCTAGTTTAAATTGGGTGGTCAGAGAAGACACCTCTGCGTAGATGCCATTTAAAGTAGAGATCTGAATGAAGTGAAAGCATCAGTCACTCTGGTAATTAGGGAGAGTGCTGGTGGAAGAAACAGAAAAGTCTAGGGCCCTGAGGTGGGAGCATGCTTGCCATGGTTAGGAATAGCAAGGAGGCCAGTTTGGGATGCAAGAGGTACAGCTGGTAGGAAATGAAGTTAAAGAGGGAAACAGACCAGATCATAAGCCTTGCACTAATCTTCCACCCTGTCCTCGATCCAACATGAAATCCTCCCAGTTTAAGCAATTTATTCTGGAGTTTGAATCCTGAATGATCCCAGCCCTAGCTCAAACTTAACTATTTAGTTTTAGAAATTAACCAAACTCAGGAATCAAATGGAATTCCATAATTTTTTTGTGTGAGGCCCAGGCTTCTTCCCATGCTGTAGCCTCTGACTGACAAACTCTTCTTAGACCTTTTTCCTTGTTACTTGTTTCCTCAGTACTTTTCTTATACGCAGCATACTGTTCTCTTCTTTCAGAGTATTTACTACAACTTCATGTTTGTAAACTTTTAGAAGCTGTCTCCCTCAGTGAATATCAAGGATCTGTGAGATCAAGGATGTGTTTATGTTAATAAATTCAGCACATGTTTATTGAATGCCTAGTATGTGCTGGTCCTGGGGATAAAATTTAGAACAATACAGACATTTTTTTTGAGAAGAAGTTATTTTCTAGTGGGAAAGATCGATAAAAACAAACATGAGAAACATTGTGATAAGTATGGTGGAGGCAATAAAATAATGAGCTAGAAAATAATGGAGTATCCTACTTTAAATAAGGTGGTTAGAGGCAAATCTCTGAGGAGATGACATAAAAACAGCTGAGAGAAGACATGCTTAACATGTTTGAATAAAGGGTAAGTTGGAGAAGTAAGTAGAGGCAAGTCATACAGGGGCTATGTGCCACGGATGGTTATTGAAAGATTTTAAGTTAAAGATTTGCTAATAATTTGTATTTTTAAATAGTCAATATTGCTGCTATATGGAAAATGGATTGTAGGGGAAATAGTAGCTGCAGAGAGAATGGTTGGGAGCCTATAGCAGTAATTGAGGAGAAAGCCAAAGCTGGCATATTGTAGGGCGGAAGTCAGCAAACTGGTTGTGGACCAAATCTGGCACACTTGTTTTTGTAGATTAAAGTCTTATTGGGAACACAGCAGTAGCCAAATAGTTAATATGTTGTCTGACTGCTTTTACATTATAAGGGCAAAGGCCTACAAGATCTAAAATAACAAGTAGCTAAAATCAGACTTTACAGAATAGTTTGGCAACAGTTGTGTCATGGAGAAAAGTAATAACATTTTTTTGGGTAAAACAGCAAGATATTCTGATGGATTGGATGTAGGGATTAGTATAAAAAGAGGAATAAGGATAGACTAAAGGTTTTATACCTTGAAAAGTTGGTTACACGATGATGCCATTTAATGAGATTCAGAAAGTCTGGTTCTTAGCAAGGTTTAATCACTATAATTTTTTCTTACTTTTAAAGGATGATTATTAAAGCTGAGACAATGAAACAAGGAATTGCCTGTGAACACAGGAGAGGGACTAGGTGGGGAAATGAGCCTAGGCTGGTCTGCTTTGGTTCATTCACTAAGATGTCAGAAAAGGGGGCCTTGGGGACAGGGTCCAGTTTAGCCTGGGATGAACTGCCCCTGCCCATTGCTGCCCTGGTTGTTTCGAGACTGGGAGATGCATGTCTGGGGGAGGGGGCAGGGAAAGGCACAGGCACGCTCCAAGGCGAGTGTGCCAAATCATCATAATTTTTTACATTGGTTTTTAAAATGTTGTACCCATTGTTTGGATTAGTATCTAGTTAATAATTGGTGCCAAGTCATAGGTGTTGAATAATAAAAAAGTTAATAAGTTTTAGGTCTTTAAAAATTAGAAGGCATTTGCTGAGTAGGCAAACAAATCATGTGAAACAAAAAATAATGTATTAAGAATTGTTACAAGAGTTAAATTATGTTTTAAGGTCCAAAGAGTTACTATTTTGAAAATAGGGCCTATTGAGCTATGTGTTAGTCACTGTACAGTGGATCAAAGTTTTAGATTCACATTTAAACTTCGTCTTTTAGAATAGCGTTAGCAGTTCTCAAATACTTTGGATCCAAATATTAGAGTGGGAGAACAAATTTTTCTCTGTGTACTTCTGATTGTTATGCAAAACAGTCTCACCAGAGTTATTGGGAATAATGGTTTTACTTTTAAAGAAAAGCTGATGAAAAATAGCATAATGAGCTATTCTTGAGAGAATATAGACATATTAATCATATTGTAATCATAAATTTTATCCAAACCTTCCTTGAAATCATTAAGAAGACCTAGAAAACTAGCAATCGTTATCTGATCTCACTGAGAAATGTGTGAGAAAAGTAATTCCTACTGTTCTTACCATTGTAGCCAAATGATTCCTCTGGGATTCTTGCAATAAGAAATTTCATTTGTAAAATTGTTTTTACTTAATTTCCTCTATTTGGTACTTTTTAATTGTACCAACAGTATACTCAATAGAGACTTCCCTCCCCAATCATAGTGCTATATTTTCTGAATAGAACATAAAACAGCTGTACTAGTACAGTTGAGTGCAGAATAAATTCATGTATGTACAGGTCAGGCTCTTCAAAAAATAGTAGAATCTGAGCAAAAAGAGATCTTAGAATTTATCTGTCTTTTAATAATCTTAACTCTTCAAAACCTAGAAGGGAAAAAACCTTGACAAAGCTGGTACACATCACTGAATTGGGGGTTCTCTTGGTTAGTTGTATACATATACATAAAACAACAGTTTAGAAGCAGCAGTATTGACAGTGAGAGGAAACAGCTGTCTCCAGAGAAAGAAGATGGAGTAACTATGAAAAAGAAGATAGAATTACAAAAGTACTGCTGTCCAGAGGATTTTAGCTTACTCCTTACTAAGTCCTATTCTCTATTATGCTACCATATCATGAATAATATGTATGATGTTAATGAGTCATCATGGATATTTAAATCAGTGGTTCTCAGCCATGGCTGTGGAGCACAGTCAACTTTTGAATTCAATAATAACCATCAAACAAAGTAATAAAACCGATGCCCAGGGCCTATATCCAATGGAATCAGAAGCAACAGAGGTAATGTCCAAGCATGTATGGGAAGATTATGATCCAGCCAGGGTGAGAACATCTGAAAATAGATTATGTACCCTTTATTCTCCTGTGTATAAGATGTCTGATGATATATTTAAGAAAAATATTTACACATATGTATAATTTATCTTGTTTCAGTTATTTGGAAAGAGTATGTGAGGTATATTTTTCTCATAGCAGTGGATAAATGAGGTGTTCCTTTATAAACTAGATTTGGAAACTTTATTTTCTTCTTTATTATTACAGACATGTGGTACCCAGGAGAAAGATGTCTTGTCTCTTCTCCAGATAATGAAAAACTTTGTGAAGCAAGTATAAAATCTATCATAGTGGATGAAAATGGGAAGTCATTTGCAATCATATTATATTCAGATTTTCAAGAAAGGAAAGTACCTCTTAAAAGACTTCAAGAAGTAAAATCTGTTAAAGATTGCTCCAGGAATTTCATATTTGATGATGAAGATTTAGAAAAACCTTATTTCCCAGACCGAAAATTTCCATCATCTGCTGTTGCTTTTCAGTTATCTGAAGATGGACATTCTATTCCTTATACTATTAATAGGTATTTGAGAGACTATCAAAGGGAAGGAGCCCAGTTTCTTTATGGACACTTTATCCAAGGAAAAGGGTGTATTCTTGGTGATGACATGGGACTTGGAAAAACAGTACAGGTAATTACTTTAATACTTTATAATTAATATTTCATAAAGTCATTTTATTATAAACATAAGTAGGTACCATATAGAAATCTCTTTTTTTCTCTCTCAATTCTTATGATAGCTAGTATGAGAATATGTCACCAACCTGACAGTAAAGTCCTTAAAGTTAAGGACAGTGCCTTAATCATTATTTTATGCTCAGAAATTACTTACTTAGTATTTATGAAATACACTAGAGGCCTGGTTCATGAAAATTCATGCACTGGACGGGGAATCCCTCAGCCTGGCCTGCCTCCTCTCACAGTCCGGGAGCCCTCAGGGGTGGTAGGCGACCCAGCAATCAGGAAGGTGATGCCCCCATCACACTTCTGCTGCTGCCACTGTCAGCAGCACAAGCCTCAGCCGGCCCTCATTACCTAACCCTCGGGCAGCCCTGGGCTGCTTGGAAGCTGCCATCTGAGGCTTGCCTGCACCTTGAACCAGCCTTGGGAAGCTGGGCAGTCAACATCTGAGGCTTGCCTGTGCCTCAGCCCAGCCCTGGGAGGCTGAGAAGACTAGGGAACTCTGGAGGCTGGCGGGTAGAGTGGCCGGACCCATCCTGGGGGCGGGCCTGGCCATGTAATATGCCTGCCGCCCTGGCAGGGCTGAGGGGACTGGGCACCACCATCTTGTGGCTATGGATGCTGCAATCTTTGAAGGCATGACAGTTAGTTGGCATATTCCCTCCTTATTGGCTGTGGGCGCCACCATCTTTGTGAGGGCATGAAGGTCAATTAGCATATTCCCTCTTTATTAGATAGGACTAGTAGCCTGATGCATGAATGAAGATTCATGCAAGAATGGGCCTTTGTTCCCCTGCTGCCGACACCACCTTCGCTCTGGTTGGAGCAGCCTTTCTGCTCTGGCCTGCAACCACCTTTCTGCCTTCCCATGCTACCCAGAGGTCCAGAGCAGTTGGGATGGTGCAGAACGCCTGCTTTGTTGCCCCGTCCCTGGCCACTTGGTGCCTGTGTATGCAAATTAACCCATCATCTCACTCCTGATTGGCTAATGGGTGTCTCGAAGTTATGGTCAATTAGCATGTTACTTTTTTATTAGGTAGATTATTCAAAATAATGTTTTGGCTTGATTTTTACCTTTTGTAATACTAGTAGTAAGGTATCAATTATATTAGTTTAATTTTCTTAGTAATACTTTATGGAAGGAAAGTAATCTGATATATATTGAGTTGGATAGCATTGTTAAATTTATTCTTATAGGCCTTTTGTGCCTATTGCATCAGAAGTTTCCTAGGCTAGGATCCCTGGGCGACTAGGAGTTCTATTGGTGGACTTCAGAGAGACATCCTATTTACCTAAAATGTGTGCTGGGATTTACATGTACTATATATGCTTTTCTGTTGAGAAGAGCTACGTTAGTTATCTATTGTTGCATAACAAATTAACCCAAAAGTTGGTAGCTTAAAAATGATGCATGTTAATCATATTGTAGTTTTTGTAGATCACAAATTCAGGTACAGTTTAGCAGGGTCATCTGTCTCTTTCTCTCACAATGATGCAGTCCTCCCTTGGAGTAGGGAGTATCCGCTTCCTGGAATAAATGAATTTGCTTTCTCAGAACAGGTGACAAGAATAAAGAATGCCTTTCAGAAACTACTGTCTGTGACTAAGATATATAGTTAGATACTAGAGGAAAATAAACCATAAAGCCCTTTTATAACTCTTTACGTGTACTTTTACTGCTTTTGCCCACAGTAGAATGTTCTTTCCCACACTTCTTTGACTAGCCAATGCTTGTTCATCTTCAAAGTCAGAAAGGTGAGAGTGCTATAAAAAGTAACGTGCAGTTTGGGAACCCTACCTTAAAACTAAGTACAGTTCAAATTCTTCTGCAAGTTTTAGGCTCAAGTTTAGTTTTCATCTGTGAAGCCCATGTTACAAAGACATTCCCTCTATTTTATATTTCATAGAATAATTTTTAAAGTGATTTTACTGTATAATTTTATGTTACCTGACACTCTGAAATCATTGGAAGGCTCTGAGTTGTATTATATGCTATGAAAGTCTTTGAGAGCTCATTTTCTGAAGATTAGGAAGTAATTTCTGTACTAATTTTGATTTTTAGCTGGATTGTTCTATCCTTGGGGACTTAGTTCTCTGGTTCTTGTAATTCAGAGAACAATCCTACATAATAAAGAGGTGATATGCAAATTGACCCTCACACCCTCACAAGATGGCTGCCTATAACCATCTTTTGGATAATATGATCTTAGATTCAAGAACTATGCTGAAATTTAAAAGTTCTTAGGATCACAAGTTGTGTCGTTCATTTAAGAATATAGTAATGAAGAAGAAGTAATATTGGCTGTGTTTCATGTTTAAGATGCCGTAATATCCATTGTGAGGGACTAATTACATGCAGAGCCACAAATATGCAAAAAAATAGAATCACTACTGTCTTACAAGCTGATTTTCCCCCAAAAATCTTATTAGGGAACTTTTCAAACATAAAGAAGAATGGGAAGAATTGTACAATGAATACTCACCACTTAGATTCTGTTAATTTTCTGTTTTTTTACCTATGCATTTAGCAGATACCTGTCTATCCATCTAGCCATCTTTTGGATGCATTTTAAAGTAGCAGATATTAGTATATTCTAACCCCAAATACTTGAGACGCATGTCATTAGAGTTCTATATTTATTTATAATTATTCATTTTGAAATAAAATTTACAATGAATTGCACAAATTTTATGTATACTCACCATTCTATGAATTTTGACAAATGTACATCTCTGTATAAGTAAAATAAGCCGTCTCAAGATATAGAATATTATCATCACCTCAGCAAATATCTTCATTTCTAGTCCTGTTACTAGCCCCAAGAGGCAATCATTGTTCTGCTTCTTATGTCAGAGATTAGTTTTGCCTTTTCAGTACTCCAGTGTATAGAAATAGATGCTTCATTTTGTTTATCCATCCTTCTGCTGTTGGACTGTTTCCAGTTTAGCTAGTATGAATAAAACTATTTACAACTTTCTTGAACAATCTCTGCGTTTTCATTTCTTTTAGGTAAATAATAAGGAATGCAGCTACTTGGTCATAGAGCTGATGTATGTTTAGTTTTATAAGAAATTGCCAAATATTTTATCAGAGTGTTGAGACCATTTTGCATTCCTACCAAAAAAATATGAGAATTATGGTTGTTTCATGACCTCATAAAATTTGGTTTTGTCTCTCCTATTAATTTTAGCAGTTTGGTTGGGTGTGTATGTATGTGTTTGCTTGTGTGTTGTTTATATACTTTATTAAAGTGTAATTGACATACAACAAACTAAAGTGGATAGAAGGAAGAGCAGGCCTGCCTGTGAGTATCAGGGAAGGCTTTACAGAGAAATTGGTGTTTTGTTCTTTATACTGCGTTTGCTTTGTGTTGTGTTTGCTTTTGAAAACCTACCAAAATTTAGAACAAATTTGAGTGGTATTTTTACAGTATATAATTTGATAAATTTTACATATATGTATACTCCGGAAATGATCACTGCATTTCCACACTCAAGATAATGAGCATATCTATTATCTCAAAAGTTTCTTCATGTTCATTTGTGCCCATTATATGGTTAATACCAATGATTTACCATCTACTACTTTTACTTTTAGTTTTTAATTGGACTAAAAAGTTATATTAAGAAGAGATGTAAAATCCTAGATTTTTATGAAAATTTCCTAATATTTATAGGATTCTCACATCAAATTCAATAGGTAATTTGAAAATTACACTCCACTATACATTTACATAATACTTAATTAGTTATTTAACTATAATAAACAATTCCAATTGGACTATATAGGTTTGGGAAACTGACCTTTGCTAATCAAATAACTCACCTGATAGGAAGGAGGATAAAATGGGCACTTACTATATAGCAGTGCTTTCTCAAAAGTGCTATCTCTGGACCAAAAGCATCAGCATCACTTGGGAACTTGTTAGCATTGTTAATTAATGGATCTTAACCCAGACATACCGAATCAGAAACTCCAGAGGTGAGGCCCAGCAATCTGTATTTCAGCAGATTATTTAAGGCCCACTGAAGTTTGACAACCTTGGCTCAGACCATTGTTTTTCCAAGTGGTAAAAACGTTGGTTAATTTGGTGATTTGGTTCAGTGAAGTTTGGTTAAGAGAGTGTTCAGTCTATGAGAATATTTATACGAAGAATGATGACCATTTTACTTAAAATTTTTTAACACAGATCTTAGAGATAATCTTGTTCAGCTTTTTTGTTTAAAAAATGAAGAAACTGAGACAACAAGAGTACTGAATGACTTCCCTAAGTTCATATATAGGAAGTAACTATTTTCATTTCCATTCAGTATTCTTTTTTATTCCCTTCCTACCATTTGCTGCCTTTATCTTGCAGTCTTTCATTTAGCTTTTAATGAACTGTAGTCATTTAATGAGTTGACATTTATTAAGCACCTAATGTAGTTTAGGTTCTGAAGAACCTAATATAAATGGACAAAATCGCTATACTCACAGAGTTCACAAATGGTGTAAAAAGAAATGAAGCCAAAGGGTCATCAGTCCATCTTGGCAAGTGGATGGAAGGAAGAGCAGGCCTGCTTGTAGGTGTCAGGGAAGGCTTTATAAAGAAAATTTCTTTCTTTATATTGGGTTTGCTTTGTGTTGGGTTTGCTTTTGAAAACCCACCAAAATTTAGAACTAATTTGAGTGATATCAATTAGGACATTAAGGGTTCATGTGTTTTCTCACTTTTTCATTGAAGGACATAGCTCTAGTACAGTATTTGAAATGTTTATCATAAAAGAAAATCTCACTCATTGAATCAAAATTATTTTTTAATCTTAATTTGAAAATTAACTTTCAGAGGCACACGCTTACAAACTATTAAATATGTATAATATGTGCTTCAAATGTTTGATTCCCTATCTACCATGGGAAGAAGATGGTGTTAGTACTTTTTGAGCAGCAGAGGAGAAATTTGTAAACTATAAAGATTTTCTTTGAATCTTTGCTTTTATATTATAAGGTATTACATAATCAAAGATGTTACCTCTGAAAGCTATTGTTTAAAAAAGATATGTATTGTAAACCTCAATCCTGACAGAAATGGGGGGGTTGCTGATAATTAAAGCTTTCTTAAGCTATTGTCAACACCATCTTTTGGATAATATGATCTTAGATTCAAGAACTATGCTGAAATTTAAAAGTTCTTAGGATCACAAGTTATGTTGTTCATTTAAGAAGATAGTAATGAAGAAAAAGTAATATTGGCTGTGTTTCATGTTTAAGATGCCATAATATCCATTGTGAGGAACTAATTAACCTTCAGAGCCACAAATCCTTTAAAGAAGAAAAAAATGTCCTCATGTTTTAAAGATAAATTGCTTTTCTTTTTTGGCCTCTCATTTATTCCGTATGTCATGCGCTGTCTGTATGTGAGGAAAATGACCTATAAAAATGTTTGCCTGACATTTAGAAAGGAAAGCCTATAAAAACAGAAAGCTTTCTCAGAGTGATATTTTATTTCTAAAATGCAGGACTTGTACTATTGCATAGGTATCTGATTTAAATGCTTATTTTTGTTCTTTTCATCTTTAAACACAAATTTAAAAGTATTTCAGTTAGTGTGTATTCTCAACTAAAGTTGTTTATTTTTAATTTAACCTACTATTTTGGAGTATGGGTAGATGCATAATCTTAAGAAGTAGTGTAGATTATTTAAATGAGGTGCAAAGATTTTTCTTTTAAATTATTAGTGTACTTAGTGAATTAAGTAGAGCTAATCCATAATTAGAGCTTATAAATTTAGTCATCTTCTATGATACTTCTTATAAAGATAAAACTCTTAAATAAAATAGACATTTTACTTATCTTTGTTTCATGGAATTTGAAAAATTAAATTAGAATTAAGATTGTATATCATTTTAAATGAATAGATTGAATTATGAATTAAAAGTAAGAATATAGTTTTTATATAAAGAAACAATCCATAGATGAGTTAAGAGCAAAACAAAAGATTACATTTTATATTACCTCAACTTAAATTGTCATCTTGCTTCTAATAGGCATCTTTTCAGTTGCCTTTGAGGACCAGTTGCCTATAATTAAAAAGAATATATGAATCAACTAGAGGCCCGATACATGAAATTCGTGCAAGGTTAGGCCTTCCTTCCCCCAGCTGCTGGTACCAGCTTCCCTCTGGCACCCCGACCCAGGCTTTCCTCGCAGACCTGGCTTTGCTAATTAGCATATTATGTTTTTGTTATTATAGATTTGTGCATATAGTGTGTGTGTGTGTATGTGCATGTGTCATTAATTATAATAAAATACAAACACGAAAATTCACTGATCTTAAATTTATAGTTTAATGATATATATATATATGTCAAAACTATATATTTATATATAGAGAATATATAAAGATATATATATAGAAGCTATACTGTAATCAAGATATAGAACATCTCTCTTCCCCTGGAAATTTTCCTCAGGTCTCTTTCCAATCAATATCCCAGTTGCCTAAATTTTTAATTATAAATTTTCTGTA
This sequence comes from Lasiurus cinereus, assembly GCA_011751065.1. Lineage (NCBI taxonomy): Eukaryota > Metazoa > Chordata > Mammalia > Chiroptera > Vespertilionidae > Lasiurus > Lasiurus cinereus. The sequence continues at coordinate 1,448,426 of JAAGEH010000034.1, read as the reverse complement.
ATTCTTTCAATATTAAATTATATTCCAACGCCGAGACCGGTTTGGCTCAGTGGATAGAGCGTCAGCCTGCGGACTGAAGGGTCCCAGGTTCGATTCCGGTCGGGGGCATGTGCCTTGGCTGCGGGCACATCTCCAGTGTGGGGCGTGCAGGAAGCAGCTGATCGATGTCTCTCTCTCATCGATGTTTCTGACTTTCTATCCCTCTCCCTACCTCTCTGTAAAAAAATCAATAAAATATATTTAAAAAAAAATTATATTCCAAGAAGTGGTGAGAACCCGAAATGTTATAAATATTTACATCATCTAGGAATTCAGTAAATTTTAAATTTAGAGTACATATTTTTTAATACAAAGCATAAATAATTTTAAACTTAACTAAACTGGAAATTGTAGGCATGAATCAAAGTTCTTTTATTGAGGTTATATTAAAGATATTTAAAAAGTCCAATGCTTAAACCCAGTTATTTGTGGAATATCCTTTCTGCCTCCTTTAATCTGGGTTCTAAATAGTACATCAGCCATTTTGCTCCCATCATTTGGTGAATTTTTCTGTAATTTTTTTTTTTCTGTTCATTGGTTTATTTTTTCACAACCATGCTTCTTCAACTCATCTCCTTTCCACCCCCCTCAACCTCCTCCAAATCAGGATTTCATACTGCTGAATGATAAAAATAAGCCTTTCATCTAACCATTTTTAGCACCTAGCACAGTATCTGACATGTAGTAGGTAATAAATACATTTTTATTAAATGCAGTCAGGATTCTTAAGTTGAATTGCGTAATTGTATGTTTTTATGGTTATAGCTTATATTTGATTATCCTTATATGCCAAGCTCTCCGATAGGTGTTTTCCATTAAACATATATGTTAACTATGGATTATTGTCCCTCTTTTATTGATGAAAAAGTTGAAATTTATAGAGTTCATGTAAATTGCCCTAGGTCAGATATAAAGCTGGTTAGTCAAATTCCAAAGTCTTTACTATAACTCCTGCATTACACTGCCTTACATAATGTGGGTTAGGAATGCAACTTTTGTTAAAAAATTTTAAAACTAAAATAAGTACAAGTTTAACTGGTCTTGTATATCATTATGATATTTTAGATAACTTGCTGCAAACTGATTTTATTTATTGTGATATATAAGATTGTATAAATGGAATAAAGCCTTCTAACCTAAGTGGAATGATATTAACAAAAATAGTTTCTATTCATTGAATCATAAATATGTACTAGCTGGACATTTTACATACAATTTTTACTTTTTTTCAAGAACTGAAATAATATTAATAATACCAACAAATGTAGAAATGTGTTCTCATAAAAATGCAAGCTATAATTTTTTCATTGAAGTGAAACCACATAACATACTTAATTAACGATTTTAAAGTGTTCAATTCAGTGGCGTTTAATGCATTCATAATGTTATTCAACCCCTATTTCTCTCTGGTTTCAAAACTTTCATCACCACAGAACACCCCGTATGCATTAAGTAATCATCTTAGTTTCCCCCTCCCCGCAACCAATGCACATGCCCTTGCCCGGAATCGAACCTGGGACCCTTCAGTCTGCAGGCTGATGCTCTATCCACTGAGCCAGACCGGTTTCGGCTGCTTTCATTTCTTTTTTTTTTTTTTAATTAATTTTTATTAATTTTTTATACATATCTCCCCATTGCCCCCCCTCCCTCCCAGGCATACCCCGACCCCCCAGTGTCTGTGATCATTGGTTATGTTTATAAGCATGCATACAAGTCCTTTGATTGATCACTTATTTACCTCACCTAACTTTAATCTTTCTGCTATAATTTCACAGTCTGTTTGATGCTTTATGATTTTTGTCCTCCTGAGAATTATCAGTCTACTCCCTTTCTGTGCTCCTGATTCTATTATATTCACCAGTTTATTCTGTTGATCAGATTTTTAATTCACTTAATTTTTAGATTCACTTGTTGACAGATGTGTATTTGTTGTTCATAATTTTTTGTCTTTTACCTTTTTCTTCTTCCTCTTCTAAAAGGGTACCTTTCAGCATTTCATATAATACTGGTTTGGAGTTGATGAACTCCTTTAGCTTTTTCTTCTCTGTGAAGGTCTTTATCTGCCCTTCAATTCTGAATGATAGCTTTGCTGGATAGATTATTCTTGGTTGTAGGTTCTTGTTGTTCATCACGTTGAATATTTCTTGCCACTCCCGTCTGGCCTGCATCGTTTCTGTTGAGAAATCAGCTGACAGTCGTATGGGTGCTCCCTTGTAGGTAATAAACTGTTTTTCTCTTGCTGCTTTTAATATTCTCTCTTTGTCTTTTGCTCTTGGCATTTTAATTATGATGTGTCTTGGTGTAGTCCTCTTTGGGTTCCTTTTCTTTGGGGTTCTGTGTGCTTCCTGGACTTGTAAGTCTATTTCTTTTACCAGATGTGGGAAGTTTTCAGTCATTATTTCTTTAAACAGGTTTTCAGTATCTTGCTCTCTCTCTTCTTCTGGCACCCCCACAATTCTGATGTTGGTACGCTTGAAGCTGTCCCAGAGGCTCCTTACATCATGTTCACATTTTTGGATTCTTTTCTCTTCTTGCTTTTCCAGTTGAATGTTTTCTGCTTCTTTATATTTCAAATTTTTGACTTGATCCTTGCCTTTCTCTAGTCTGCTGTTAGTACTCTGCGTAATAGTATTCATTTCAGTCAGTGTATTTATTATCTTCTCTTGGGTCTCACTAAATTTATCCATCTTTTCTAGCATATTCTTGCAAAACCTTATAAGCGTGGTTTTGAACTCTATATCCAGTCGTTTTTTTTCCTCCATTTCTTTTGCTTGTAATCCCTTCCCTTATCTCGGCATTTTCACTGTGCCGGGGAAACTTCTGTGCTGGATTCAGCCAAAGAAGCCTCTGCTGAGCTTGGGAGGGTGGAGTCTCAGGGCTTAAGGGACCGCCTTGCCTTCCAGTCGGCCCCGCCCTCCACGGCCCCTGAGTCTCACGTGACTGGGTAATGGCTGGAGCGGTCCTTGTGCGCGCGGACCCGCAGCGCCTCCAACCGCTGCCTTTCCGGCTCCCCTGCGAACCAGGACCACACGAGTCTAGGTCCCCAGGGTTTCGCCCAAAACAGGGGCCCAGTGGACTCAGAAGTGGCGCAGTTGGGAGGGTCTGTCTCCCGCCCACTCGCGAAAGCCAGCGGCACAATCAGCAATCCGTCCTCTGCGTGGTGCCGTGCGCGACCAGACCTCCGATCCTTTGCAACTCCCCTAAATTTCCGTGCACTTCTCCCTTTTCACAGTCCAAACTCCCCCCGTATGAGTTTCGGCTGGATCTGGGGGTTAGTGTCGTAAGATAAGGGGTTCAATGCCGTTGGGAGTCTCCGTTTCCCTCCCGCCAGAGAAAGCCAGCCAGGTACTCCGGCACCCGCTCTCTCAGCGCGCTCGTCTCCGTACCTCAGCTTTTTGCAGCTCCTCTGGGTCTCCGTGAGCCCCTCTCTTTCCCTCTAGTTGTAGAACTTCCACTCAGCCAGCTTTCCTGTGGTTCTGGATGATGTCCGTTCTGTCTTTTAGTTGTAGTTTTGAAATTGTTGTGCGAGGCAGCAGTATAGGTGTTTACCTATGCCGCCATCTTGGATTCTCCCTGCTTTCATTTCTTTAGTATATGTACCTAGGAGTGAAATTATTGAGTCATATGCTAATGCTGTGTTTAATTTTTAGAGGAATTGATACTCTGTTTTCCAGTGTTGTTATACTCTTTCACATTCCCACCAGCCATGTATGAGTTTTTCTATTTCTCTTCATTCTTGCCATCATTTGTTATTTTCTTTTTTCTTCATTGTAGCCATCCTAGTGCGTGTAAAGTGGTGTCTCATTATAGTTTTGCTTTGCACTTACGTAATGACCAATGATGTTGACAACTTTTCATGTACTCTCTGGCCATTTGTATATCTTCTTTGAAAAAATATGTACTCAAGTTTCTATAGACTGAATGTTTGTGTGTTACCTCTCTCCTCTGCCTCCCCCCCCCCCCCCCCCCCCCCCCCCCCCCCCCGCCAAATTCATGTGTTGAAACTAATCCTCAGTGTGATAGTATTTGGAGATGGTTCTTTGGGAGATCATTGTCATGAGGGTAGAGTCCTTATAATGAGACTAGAGGCCCGGTGCACAGAATTCGTGCACGGGGGGGGGGTTGTGTCCCTCAGCCAACCTGCAACCTCTCCAATCTGGGACCCCTTGAGGGATGTCTGACTGCCTGTTTAGGCCTTTTAGGCCCAATTGTGAGAGGGATGTCCAACTGCCCGGGCAGTCAGACATCCTTCTCACAATCAAGGACTGCTGGCTCCCAACTGCTCATCTACCTGCCTGCCCGATTTCCCCTAACTGATCTGCCTGCCAGCTTGATCACCCCTAAACACTCCCCTTCTAGACTGATAAACCTATTATCGCTTCCCTGCCAGCCTGATTGCCCCTAACTGCTTTCTGCTACTAACCTGATCATCGCTAACTGCCCTCCCCTGCCAGCCTGGTCACCCTCAACTGCCCTCCCCTGCAGATCTGGTTTGCCCCCAACTTCCCTCCCCTGCAGGACTGCCCCCCTCCCATTTACCCTCCCCTGCAGGCCTGGCTCCCCGCAACTGCCCTCCCCTGCAGGCCTGCTCCCTCCCTCCCCCCCCCCCCGCCCCACCAACTGCCCTCCTCTGCAGGCCTGGTCACCCCTAGCTGCCCTTCCCTGCAAACCTGATTGCTCCAACTGCCCTCCCCCTTATGCCAAAGAGAAGCCATAAAGTGCTTCCTTTAAGAGAAAACTTATCCTATCTAATAAAAGAGCGATATGCAAATTAAGCATCACTCCATGATATCCACCAGCCAAGCCCACCGGCCAATCAGGAGTGAGTATGCAAATTAACCCAACCAAGATGGCTGCAGCCACAGAATGAGCAGGAGGCTTGGGTTTCCCCTGGCCCAGGCCTCTACTCAAAGCTACAAAGTTCCAATTGTAGAAGATAAATAAATCCCAACAAAAATGGCTATAGCCACAGAGCAAGCAGGAGGCTTGGCTCCACTCAAGGCTACAAAGTTTTCAATTCTAGAAGATAAATAAATCCCAGATACCAGGGCCTCCACTTGGGTTGCTGGTGGGTGGCCAGCCTGCAAACTACCACAAGCCCCTTGCCAAGGCTTCTCCATGCCCCAAGGGAACACCCACCCTGATCCAGGACACCCTTCAGGGCAAACCAGCTGGCCCTCACCTGTGTACCAGGCCTCTATCCTATCTAATAAAAGAGTAGTATGCAAATTGACCATCACTCCAACACACAAGATGGCTGCCCCCATGTGGACACAAGATGGCTACAAGATAGCCAGCAGGGGAGGGCAGTTGAAAGGGACCAGGCTTGCAAAGAAGGACAGTTAGGGGTAATCAAGCCTGCAGGGGAGGGCTGTTAGGGGTTTCTAGGCCAGCAGATGAGGGAAGTTGGGAGTGATCCAGGCCTGCAGGGTAGAGCAGTTGGGGTGGACCCAAGCCTGCAGGGGAAGACAGTTAGGGGTGGCCAGAACTACAGAGGAGGGCATTTAGGGGTGACCAGGCTCACAGGGGAGTAGTTAGGCATCAATCAGGCTGGCAGGGGAATGGTTAGGGGGTGATCAGGCTAGCAGGCAGAAGTGGTTAGGGGCAATTAGGAAGACAGGCAAGCGAGCATTTGGGAGCCAGTAGTCCTGGATTTTGAGAGGGATGTCTGACTGCCCGTTTAGGTCCGATCCTACTAGTATTTTATCAGATCCTACTAGGATCGGGCCTAAACGGGCAGTCAGACATCCCTCGAGTGGTCCTAGATTGGAGAGGGTGCAGGCTGGGCTGAGGAACACACACCCCTGTACACTGAATTTTGTGCACTGGGCCTCTAGTATATGTATAGGAAAAAACATAGTATATTAGTGTTCTGTACTATCTGTGGTTTCAGGCATCCTTTGGGGGTCTTGGAACATATCCCCTGAAGATAAGAGGGGACTCTATCTATAAAAATTAAGTTTATTTTTACATATTGACCTTGCTAAATTCTTCACTTATTAGTTCTAGTAGTTGTTTTATAGATGTCTTAGAATTTTCTATAAAAATAATCATGTCACCCATAAAAAGATGCAGTTTTACTTCCTTAATTATTTTACCTTTGATTTCATTTTTGGCCTCATTTCACTGGATAAGTAGGAGTCCAATATTGTAGCGATTAAATAGGAACTACTGAAGAATCCCCTCACGGCTAGGCTTGACATTTCCTCCCCTAAAGCCAAGCCTGCAAACTATTAAAGAAGGGGGAGGGGAAAGTTCAGAATCAGGGTTCCTCGTATCTTTGGCCGGACCATATCACCTGACCTGAGTTTGTTAGGCTAACTAGGTCAAGCAGCCTTACTAGGAACCTCCTGGGTTAGCTGGTTCCTTGCTGCCTGAGAACCAATTAGAGATTGCCGAGTCAGCATCTGTGAGCCAATAGGGGAAGGCAGAATGGGTATAAAAAGAGGGACTGCCCCTCTGTCGGTGCTCTTACCAGGTGAGCCCCAGGGCAGCCCGGCAGCCAGGCCCCGCCTGACATGACATTGTCTTTAAACCCTGCGTGGCAATCCCCGACGCACTGCTGTGATGCCCAGGGAAGACAGGGCGACCTGGAAGTATACAACTGGAAGAACCAGAACCCTCCTTTCTCGCTCGCTTCGTCCAGAGAAGTAAGTTCTACCAGAGGAGCCAACATGTGATACTGTATGTGCGAACTTTGGAACATGAAGTCATCGCTTCTATTGAATTGTCACTCTGAGGGTGAGGGTTCTCAGTTGGTTTGAAAAACACCAGCTGATGCTGGTTCTCTGCTCTGTGGGCCCAGGAGAGGCTGCCCCAGGCCGGGCCAGTGTGTGAGTGATGTTGGCTAATTCTGGTGAGCTGGGTTTGCTGTGCTGGAAGTACCCATCAACCCACGTGGGACGATTGCCAACAGCTGGTGAACCGTGTGGATTGCAAAGGGGGCATCATCGTGAGCGGCTCTAGGGACAGAACGGCCAAGGTATGGTCTTTGGCCTCAGGCCGGCTTGGCCAGTGCTTACACACCATCCAGACTGAAGACCGAGTCTGGTCTATTGCTATCAGCCCATTACTCAGCTCTTTTGTGACTGGGATGGCTTGTTGTGGGCACTTCTCACCCCTGAGAATCTGGGACCTCAACAGTGGGTAGTTGATGACACACCTGGGCAGTGACTTTCCCCCAGGGGCTGGGGTGCTGGACCTCATGTATGTCATGTTCCTGTCCTGTGGCTATGACACCTATGTTGGACACTGGGACCTCCGAGCCAGTGTCAGGAAGTGTGTCATGGAGTGGGAGGAGCCCCACAACAGCACCCTGTACTGCTTGCAGACAGATGGGAACCACTTGCTGGCCACAGGTTCCTCCTACTACGGGGTTGTATGACTGTGGGACCGGCACCAAAGGGCCTGCCTACACACCTTCCCGCTGACGTCAACACCCCTGAGCAGTCCAGTGTATTGCCTGCGCTTATAACCTTCACGTCCTGGACTTTAAAACCCATGACAGGCAGGGCCATCCCAGCTGTGGGCTAGGGAAGCCAGCTACTCAGGGACCTCTCTTGCTTGGAGGGTGCAGTGATGCCCCACCTGCACCCACAGTACTTGTCTGCCGTAGTCACCCTAGACTCTGTCATCTGGGCGCAAGCCCTAGGACATGGGACCTCTGCCCAAAAGGCCGAGCTAATTGCCCTAACTCAGGCACTCTGATGGGGAAAAGGAGCCAGGTTGCTGCGTCAGCTAAGGTTTGAGCTCAGATTCGAATCTGTAATAAATTTAGGTGAGCCCAGATTCGAGTCTGTAATAAACTTAGGCCTGTTTGAATTCGGTTGGTCTTTGTGGTCTATCTTGTGGGGACTCGCTCCGTTACAAATATAATTCAAATAGAAGTAGTGACAGTAACATCCTTATCTCATTCTTGATCTTAAGAAGAAAGCATTCAATATTTTAACACCCTATCTAATAAAGAGGGAATATGCAAATTGACCATCACACCATCACAAAATATGGTGGTGCCCATAGCCTCAAGATGGCAGTGCCCAGTCCCCTCAGCCCCACTGGAGTCCCCCAGTCCTTTCAGCCCAGCCAGGGGAGTGGCAGGCACACGGTGCAGCCAGACCCCCCCCTCAGTACTCCAGCCACCTAGGGCTGGCCTGAAGCGCAGGCAAGCCTCAGATGGTGACTGCTCAGCTGACGCCCGAGTCACAGGCAAGTCTTGGATGGTGGCTGCCCAGGGCGGACCTGAAGCACATGCAAGCCTTGGCTGGTAGCTTCCCAGCCTCAGAGGGCCACCTGAGGCTCAAGTAATGAGGGCCAGCTGAGGCTTCCACTGCCAGCAGTGGCAGCAGCAGAGGTATGATGGGGGCTTTGCCTTCCCCTGATCTCTGGGTTGCCTCCCACCCTTGAGGGCTCCCGGACTGTGAGAGGGGCTAGGCTGGATTGAGGAACACTGTGTCATCCCCCTCCCTGCTCCAGTGCATGAGTTTTCATGCACTGGGCCTCTAGTTAAATATATGAACTATAGGATTTTCTTAGTATCTTTTATCAGATTAGGTTATTCCCTTGTAGTTCTACTTTCTGAGATTATTTTTTATAGTAAATGTGTATTAAATTTTTTCTAGTACTTTTCTACTTCAATTTAGATAATCACATTTTTCTCCTTTTATTCTGTTAATGTATTATTATATTATATAAATCAATCTGATTTATATTGGTTGATTTTTTTAAGTTTAACCAGTATTGTATTCCTGGGATAAGCCCAATTGGGTAATGAGGTTTTATTTTTATATATTGCTGGATTCAATTAGCTAATATTTTAAGAATTTTTGCATTTATATTTAATTAAAAATAATGTGTTTGTCTGGTTTTAATAACAGGGTTATGCAAGCCTCATTAAATAAATTGGGAAATTTTTCTTTCTTCGCTCTTTTCTGAGTTTGTGTTATTTTTCTCCTTAAATATTTGATGGAATTCAGTAGTGAAATTTTTTGGACCTGGAGTTTTCTTTAAAGAAAGATTTTATTTTTATCATTATTTTTGATAATGGATTCAATTATTTTAATAGATAAGGGCTATTCATATTTTCTTTTAGGTTGGATTTGATAAATTATATTTTTCAAATAATTTATCATATTGACTAGCATAAAATTATTAATGATATTCCTTTATTATTGTTTTAATTTTTGTAGTATCTGAGTGATACCTCTCTGTATTCTTATGGATACTTTTTATACTCTCTATTTTATTTTTGATTTGCCCAACTTGAGGTGTATGATTTTGTTGATCTTTTCAAAGAACCAGCTTTTAGCTTTGTTAATTTTCTCTGTTGTTCATTTGTTTGGTATTTCTTTGTTTTTTGCTTTTATTTCCATTATTTTCCTTCTCCTTACTTTGGATTCATTTCACTCTTCACTTGCTGGTTTGTTAGGTAGAACCATGGATCATTAATTTCATACCTACCTTTTTATGCTCCAAATTTCTGTTTTAAGCATTGCTTTATCTGCATCCCACAAATTTTATGTTATATTTTCATGTAATTGAGAGGATTTTCTAATTTTTATGTGTGATTCTTTTCTTTGATTTTTGGGGTTATTTACAAATATATGTTTAATTTGCCATTATTTATCTATTTTTCCTAGATACCTCTTCATTAATGTTTTCTAATTTCATAGTAGCTAGTCTGTAAATTTCAGTATTTTGAAAAATTTATTGAGTTTTTTAGTGGCCCATTTCATTGAACATACTATATGCATTTCAAAAGAATATGTAGTCTACAGATGAATAGGGTCTGCAAATATCAGTTACCATTTCAAGGTGTTTGATAATATTCAGATTTTTTTAGGGAAGTTAAAATCTCTCACTATGAATATGATTGTAGGTTTGTCTATTCTTTAATTCTGACCATTTTGCCTTCTTGTATTTTGAAGCTCTGTTATTGGGATCATAAACCTTTATGATTGTTATGTCTTCTCAATGAACTGATTTTTTCATCATTATGAAATGTCTATTTCTGGTAATACTATTGGTAATACTATCTATTTTATCTGATATGAAGATGGCCATTCCAGTATGCTTATGTTTACTGATTGCATGGTAAATCTTTTCAAACCCTCTATTTCAAGCTGTCAGTGTCTTTATATGTCTTTATAGTATAGCTCTTATACACAGCTCTTATCCATCTGGACAGTTTGATATTTAATTGGCATGTTTAGCCCATTTATATTTAATGTAATTCCTGTTTTGTTTAATTTGGATATACCATTTTATTACGTGTTTTATCTTTGAACAGACTACTGTTTTACTATTTCTCCTTTCCTGGCTTTCTTTGTGTTACTAGGATAATTTTAGAATTCCATTTTAATTCTTCTATTGACTTTTTAACTATTTTTATTTGATTTTTTTTTTTGTTTTGGTGGTTGCTTAAGTGATGAAGATACACATTTTTAACTTTTCACAGTACTAAGACTTAATGTATCACTTTATGTAATGTGTAGATATATTGTAATGAAATAGGTTATCCTATTTTTATTTTAAGGAAGTTAAGAGTCAAGAAAGCTAAATATACTAACAATAATACCTAACTATCACCTAATATCTAAATTTTGAAGGTGAAACCAGACTATATTTCCAGAATCATCCAAACTTGGTTTTGGTATATATGCCTTTTTAAAATATTTCTGTGTTCTGTTTCCTTATCTGAGTAAGAGAAATGGACTTGTTAATTTTAATGTACATATTATAATATTCTTGTCAGATTTTCTTTAAGTATTTTATTTTACTCTATTATTTTTCTTGGTCATTTTTCAATTTTTAGTTAACACTTGACATGCACTATTAGTTTCAGTTGTACACCCCAGTGATTAGACATTACATAATGTACTAAGTGATCATTATGATAAATCTGACACCATACATAATTATTAGAATACTAGAAGCCTGGGGCATGAAAATGCCTGCACTCTCTCATAATTCAGGACCCCTTAGGTAGGGTTCTTAGGCCTGGCCTGAGATTAGGGCCTATGGGGGCTTTCCTTCCCTGGGTTGCAGGCAGCTGGCCCCAGCTGCCACAGCTTGTCATCTGTGCAGCACTGTCCCCTATCCCCTGCCACTGGTGGCCTCCCTCTGCAATGGCTTAACTGGCCTGGGCCTCCCTCTTTCTTTGTTGGGGGGTGGGGCTGTCTGCCTACCTGATCACCCCTAACCACTTGCCTACCTATCTGATTGCCCCTAACTGTTTGCTTGGGGGCAGGGCCAGCAATCTGCCTACCTAATCTCCCTTAACCACTTACCTGCCTACTTGATCACCCCTAACAACTGGCCTGCCTACCTAATCTTCCCTAATGGCTGGCCTGCCTACCTGACCACCCCTAACTGCTGGTCTGCCTGTCTGATTGCCCCGATCCACTTGCTTGGGGATGGGGCCAGACCAGCAAGGGGCCATCTACCTACCTGATCACCCCTACCAACTGGTTGGCCTATCTGATCATCCCTAACCTCCTTTGCCTGCCTGCCTGATTGCCCTTTACTGCTTACTTGGGGGAGGGGCCAGCACTGACTTTGGTTGGTTAGCCTCTGGTCGTTTCTGGTCGTTACTGGTCCTTAGGACCCAGGCTTTTTCTATTTAATCCCAACAACATATTTTATTATTGTTTCATAATGTCAATATACATCTGTATTTTCTATATATTTATTATATTTGTTGTTCTTAATTTTTCCCTGCTCTAAATAGAATCATTTTCTTTATCCTGAAAACATCCTTTAGTTATTTCCTTTGGTCTGGCTCTTTTGCTAATGCTCTGTCTCAGATTTTGTTTGTCGGAAAATATCTTTATCTTCATACTTGAATGATAATATCACTAGTTATAAAACTAGATTGATTTATTTTCTTTCACACTTTGAAAGTATTCTATGTATGGTATCTTTCATTGTTTTTGCTGCAAGGTCAGTTATTTGTGGAATTGTTGCTCTGTTGTTTTTTCCTCTGAATACTTTTAAGATTTATTTTCAGTGTCTCAAGGTTTGAGCAGCGTTTTATGAAGCACCTAAACTTAGAATTTAAAATTTTTTATTTATATTTTTGGCTTGATGTTCTTAGTGGATATGGACTATATGACTTGATTTTCATTTTATTTTTTGGTCACTTTTTTTAAGTTTTCAGCTTTTATCTTTACAAATATTTCTCTTTTTCTATTACTTGGGATTCAGAGTATAAATATCTTCACTCATACTAAAAATTCTGTTTTCCTATAGCTTTGCTAATTCTCTTTCTTTAGGTTTTATAATTTATTTTTCTGAAGTAATATTAACTTCTTTTCTCCCATCTGAGTATCTCATACTTTCCCTTGAATCTTTAAAATACCCTGCCAATATTATTTTTGCTGTTTTCACATACTTTTACAGTTATTCAAAGAGGTTAACTAACTGGCCCAAGTTCACATAGCTGCCAAGCAAATAAAGTACAATTGATTATATTGCTCTTGATTATATGAAGTTATATTTCTTTTTTCTATGCCTGTCTTTTTCACTTGATTTTTAGAATTATCTTAGTTTATCTTAAAACACCATTGTGTCATTTCATCTGTATTTATTGAATAAACAAGTACACAAATTTATAAGCTAAATATTATCCTCTTGATTTTACATTTTACAAGGAAAAAATAAATATGAAGTTTGTTCTAATAGAACAATTAGTTTTCATGGATCAAAGCAAATAAAATAATGTCCTAATGTCCCAACTGTCGAGATCAAGAAATAATTCATTGAGTGGGTAGAACTTATCATGGAAGAGAGGCAATATGAGAATTCTTTTACTGTTTTCAAAGATAACATGCATGTTAGGTAGGTAGTTATGTAAGTAATAAAATATTGTCATTATGATACATTATACACATTGATTGAAAAATGTTTATCCCCCCCAGGTTATTTCATTTTTGGCTGCCATTTTGCATAAAAAGGGAACTCGTGAGGATATTGAAAATAATATGCCAGAGTTTTTACTAAGAAGTCTGAAAAAGGAACCCCCTTCTTCTATAGCAAAAAAGGTGAGTATACAACTCATGAGTCTGATATTACAAAAGCACCAAGAAACTTTAAAACAAGATTTTTAAAACATTATTAGAATATTTGTTTTGTAAACCTAATTTTTGAAGGATTATAAATTTTATGCTCAAGCTAAATATGATTGACTCTCAAAATGGCAAAATATAATTTCAGCTTGAACTTGTTTTGGAGTTTCAGTCTTTTGCTTGGCTAGACTTAGATGATTTAGTTTGATTAATTTGTTAAATACTCACGAATGTACATGCAAAGTTAGTTGAAGTTCATATATTTATGTGAGAATGAAAATGAGACAGTTGTAGATATTGGTAGCAAAGGTGTGTCATTGGTACTTAAAATTGCTTAGAAGAGTACATTCCCAAATATGAAACACATTCTTTTTATACAAGGAGCAGGTAGAATCAGAAAGACTAAGGTCTAGGCTTGTCTGTCTCTCTGCCCATGGGACTATGAATATTCATGTTCATATGTCAGCTTTCTCCTTTGTAGATATATGTTTCTAAATATCTTATACATGATTTTTATAAAAAGTATTTCTAACAAAGTAATGAAATGCAAAAAAAAGTATATTATATTTATGTGTCTGACATATATTTCTCAGCATCCAGGATAGAAATAAAGAAAGTGATTTTATGAAGTCTTTATTATATTATGGTGATGAACCACTTTCCACAAGTTTTAAAAGATTCTCTCATATATAAGATTGCTGAGAAGTCCAGGTTTACTCTTGTATATCATTAGGGACTTTTCAGTGCAAACTTTTGCGAAGTATTGGCTTAAGGTAATTATTATTACTTTAAATTCTCTTTATTATATTTACTAGCATAAATGGCTCCAGAGCATCAAAATAAATTTGATCCTAAAAGAACATTATAATTCTTAATGTATTTTAATTCTCAAAGAGTCCATGTGCTGTTTTTAGCCCTGGATTCAGTTCTAAATGTCAGTGAAGAACTTACATTGCTCTTTTTTTTTCATTTTTTTTAATTAATGTATTGCATGTGTACATATCTTCCCATTGTCCTCTCTCCCCCCACTATATGTCTCTTATGTATCGCTTGTGACAATTAGCAGACAGTGGGGAGAGAAAAATAGGGAAAGCAATACTTTAAATATTTTTAAATCTCTTAGAAAGAACAAGAATGGAAAAAGAGAGAAGAAAGATCCATTTGGTGGTGTGATGAAATATACTAGTAGCCACCTTAATTGACACTAATGACTGGCTTTCACCCCTTTCTTCTTCCCTCCTTCCTCCTCTCTCCCTCTTTCCCCTCTCCCCTCTCCCCTCTTCTCTCTTCTATCTCCTTCTCTCTCTCTCTCTCTCTCTCTCTCTCTCTCTGTCATAATCTTCACTGGTTTTCACAGTGAGAAGTTATGGGAGTTCTTTTCCTGGAACTGGAACCCTGGACTGGGGAATCTGGTGTGGGGTGGGACCCCCTTGCTCTTCAGGGGAACCTCCTTAACCCAGATATTCCTATTGATTTTTAACTTGTATACGTGGGTGTAGGACCAACCTGTTTAGCATCTCTGCCCTTCCTACCAATGTGGTTTCTTCAGTATATCCTTAAGTTGTAGGGCTTCTGCTCAGCTAGACTTTAGGTAGTTCTCCATGATGGTTGTTCTGTAGCTTAGTTGTGATTTTGATGTGGTTGTGGCAGGAATCAAGCATAACATCTACCTCCTCTGCCATCTTGACTGGAAGCTCCAAGGTTTTCCTCTAATTGCTTTGATTTTTCCAGTAAATTTTCCAGGTCTTCAACTGACAGTACCTGAAAGAAGAGGAGAGGAAATGGATTAAGGAAATGAAGTCCTTGGCCATTGAAATTATTATTGGAATCCTGATCATATCTCTTTTCTGCTTTGTAAAATTACTTCTCTCTTATCTCTCAACTCCTTTTTTTGGTGGGGAAATAAAAAATAGCTGGTTTTTTTTTTTTTGGATAAGTTTAACTAGTCCTAATAAAAAGCTAATGACATAGTAAAGTGTTTTTATTGTGTGTGTTGTCTTTTACCTCCAGATATATCCAATTTCTCAGTTGTATTTATTATTTTTTAAATATATTTTTAATTGATTTTTTACAGAGAGGAAGGGAGAAGGATAGAAAGTTAGAAACATCGATGAAAGAGAGACATCGATCAGCTGCCTCTTGCACGCCCCCTACTGGGGATGTTCCCGCAACCACGGTACATGCCTCCAACCGGAATTGAACCTGGGACCTTTCAGTCCACAAACCGATGCTCTATCCACTGAGCCAAACCGATTTTGACTGTATTATTATTAACTACAGTGTCAAAAATTAAAAAGAAAAATAAGGCTGTTGATATTCTGGATTTCACTTTGGGGTTCTTTTTTATTTTTAGGAGATATGAAACTTTTAGAAAATCAGAAATTTTTTCTTCTTCTTTTAGATGTTCTTAATAGTTGCTCCTCTTTCCATTCTCTACAACTGGAGGGATGAATTGGACACCTGGGGATATTTCAGAGTCACTATTTTACATGGTAACAAAAAAGACAGTGAACTGATTCGTGTAAAGCAGAGGAAGTGTGAAATTGCTCTAACAACTTATGAAACACTGCGCTTATGTCTGGATGAGCTTAACAGGTAATGGCAATGATGGGAATGATTGTATTATTGTTCTGCTTACCTCAATTGTATTTATATCTTTATATTATAATTTTTTAAAAGCTGTAAATATTCTTTAGCATGATTTATTTTCATTTCAGTATTATTGATATTGGTAGTCTATAATTATTATTTTCTAAAAAGGGAAAAGCTACATCAGATTTTCCAGTTTCTTATTCTATTTCCTCTATAACTTCTCTAAAAGTATCTGCTAAAAAATGGTAAGACTTGTACTAAATCTTATATACAACTTTTTATGCATGTGGTGCCTCAATACTAAGACAGTCATTTTCATGAATTATTTTAATTAGGTGAATCTATTGTGTGACTAAGCAAAAATTACAAATACATATTGAGAACCAGTGTTCCAGTTTCCTATATCCTTGTCAATATTTGATATTGTCAGTCTTTTTTAATTATAGCCATTCAAATGGGTTTGTAGTGGCATCTTTAAAAAAAATAATATATTTTTATTGATTTCAGAGAGGAAGGGAGAGAGAGAGAGAGAGAGAGAGAGAGAGAGAGAGAGAGAGAAACATCAATAATGAGAGAGAATCATTGATTGGCTGCTTCCTTCATGCCCGCTACTGGGGATTGAGCCTGCAACCTGAGCATGTGCCCTTGACCAGAACCGAACTTGGGACCCTCCAGTCCACAATCCAATGCTCTATCCACTGAGCCAAACCAGATATGGCTGTAATGGCATTGTATGGTTTTAATTTGCACTTCTCTAATGACTAGTGATGTTGAGAACTTGTATGTGCTTATTTACCATCTGTATATCTTTGTTGGTAAAATAGCTATTAAAATTATTACCCAGCTTTTAAAATTGGATTGTTTTAGCCTTGTTGAATTGTAATAGTTTTTTATACTTTCTGTGTACAAGTTCTTTACTATGTTAAGATTTACAACTATTTTCTTAGTCGGCAGCATGTCTTGTCATTTTCTTAATGGTGTCTGTAAGACCAAGAACAAAGTTTTTAACTTCAATGAAGTCTAACTTATCAATTTTTTTTGGTGTTCATATCTGAGAAATGTATCTTAACTCAGAGTCACAAGATTTTTTTTCTTACATTTTATAGTTTTAGCTCTTATGCTTAGTTCTGTGATCTATTATGAGATAGTTTTTGTGTATGTGAGATGTGGGGATGCAAAAGATATCTTTCCTCCCACCTTCTAAGTTCTTCTAGCTGGACTAATAATCAAATTGGTATGTGACAGATTAACAAGAGAAAATGTCCAAAATTTATTATGGATATATATTTGCGGGTACCATAGATAGGAGATTTGAAGACTTGTTGGGCAGTTGAGGTTTATATGCCATTTTGCACAAAGGAGAAGGAGGGCAGGGGTCTGGAATTTCAGAGGGAAAGTAGGTCATTTATAGGGAGACAAAAAAATAGCAAATTTGGTAAACAAATGTTGTCTGGGCCAAACAATGGGACAGGGGAATTTTGTTGGCTCCTCCTTGATGGTCATACTTGCTCTATGTGTGCTAAGATGATTATGCTAAGGTGAATATGCTAAGAAGATTCCCTTCCTGCCAAAACGGATTTGGCTCAGTGAATAGAGTGTTGCCTGCGGATTGAAGGGTCCCAGGTTCGATTCTGGTCAAGGGCATATATCCTGGTTGCGGCACATCCCCCGTAGGGGGCGTGCAGGAGGCGGCTGATTGATGTCTCTCTCTCATCGATGTTTCTAACTCTCTATCCCTCTCCCTTCCTCTCTGTAAAAAAAGAATCAATTAAAAAAAAAAAGAAAGAAAGAAAAGAAGATTCCCTTCCTGAAGTAGTTTTTCTGTCAGAATTTCTTTAGGCAGGAAAGAGTGGGGGCGATCATGGGTTCTTTCTAAGCATTTTGTCTCTCAATATCCCAAAGGCATACTTTAGGTGGCAAAACTTTGGTTCCCCTCAGAGGTTAAAGTCCAAATTATTTTTCTTTCATAGAACTTCCTGGGTTTTACTTATTCAATGTTTTATACGCCGTCATGTTCATTTTTAATGATGCTCAAATTTCCGATTAGCCTGGATCCTTTGGACCTGTCCCCATTTGTCTTTGGACATCTGTGCTTTCTGGTTCTTCATTATTTCCCCTACTGCACACTTGAAATCAACCATTCACCATGGGGCTCTGGTTCCTTTTAATGGATTGACTGCTATAGGTGCTCATTGCTGCTGAGTAACAATTGATTCTAAACCTTTTTAGCAGACAAAGCTATGTAATGCAACTTTCAAAGTCATGAGTTTATATTGATTTTTCATTCAGATTTAACATTATAAGTGTTGCTTCCTATATTTTATATTTATTTCTCCTGCTTATTACTTTAAAATTTCATTTTGTCATTTAGTGATGTTTAAATGAGTGTTTTTTATTCCACCATCATTATACAGAATCTCTATGCCTTTTTGTCTCCATATACATTTTATTTTCATGGTCTGTCCAAATCTGTGACCATTTAACTAACTAGGTGAGATTGCTATGGAATCATCAAAGAGTAAAGAAGGGGGGAAATTCCAAAATTTTGATAGAGAAAGATGCTTTCTAAAAATTACATAAGCTAATAAGCAAGAGACATTTTCTCAACCTCTCCTCCCCTCCCCTCTTTTTTTTTCACTTAATAGCTTGGAATGGTCGGCTGTTATTGTGGACGAAGCTCATAGAATCAAGAATCCACAGGCTAGAGTAACAGAAGTTATGAAAGCTTTAAAGTGTAATGTTCGCATTGGCCTCACTGGAACCATTCTTCAGAACAACATGAAAGAACTGTGGTGTGTTATGGACTGGTGAGTCAGAACACTTTATGTTTTGTAAAATTATTTAATACCTCTTTAACTTAATGTTATCTTGTTGGCAAATTATTAGTTTCTGGGAAGAAAAACATCACAATTATTTGTTTACAGAAGTGTTTGATCCCAAACATAGTATACAGAATAGAGTCCCATGAAAACCTATTTTTATATATTCTTGGTTCCTGAAATAAATGTCTAAACTACTTTACCAATTTTCATCATCTTGCAGTTATTTACTGAAAAAAATCATAAAGAAAGACTGTTATTTGCTTTTTCCTATTGCTGTCATTACGAACAAGTGACTTAGTCTATTTCTTAAAAGCAAAAATAAGCCAATGTCTTTCCTTTTAGATAATTTAATAAAGCAATGATATTTTTCTTATTGCCTTTATAAAGGGCTGTGCCAGGACTTTTAGGTAGCAGGATCTACTTCAAGAAGCAGTTTTCTGACCCAGTAGAACATGGCCAGAGACACACAGCAACAAAAAGAGAACTAGCTACTGGCCGAAAGGCCATGCAAAGGCTTGCAAAAAAGATGTCTGGATGGTTTCTTAGGCGTACCAAGACTCTAATCAAGGATCAGTTGCCTAAGAAGGAAGACAGGGTGAGAACTGCATTTGTATATATTATTAATTTCTAATTGTGTGCATGTTTTTTAAATTATTTATTTCTAAAGTTTTACATATGAGTGTGTTTGTGTGTGTGTGTTTAATTTATTTTTAAGAAGAAACCTATCTCCTATTATATTTTTGGATGTAATTTTTGCTTTTTATACGGTATGAAGAAAGTTGCTTTATGTAGAGTTTCAGGAAACATTAATTAAGCCCAATCATTTTCCTTACTAATTTTACAAACCTGTCATCTAACAGATGTATTATTATCATACGTTAAATTTCATTGATTTCTCTTATTTGGAACAAAAATACTTTTTATATAGTTCTTCCTCGATGAAGAAAGAAGAGCTTCTCTCCCTAATGTGTTTTCTGTTCATATTTTATAATTCCTACATTGTCTACTATCTATAATTCAATATATTCTTTGATACCTTAACTCTAGCTATAAGACCAAAATAACTTTTCGTTATTATAGATTTATTATAAAATGCAATTGTTAGTGACACAACTAACTTAATTTTACAACTTTGTAGAAAAAATTATATTAATTGTTTAAGAAAATTTGAGGAGTTGACTTTAAGAGGATTTTTTTAATATAGTAGTTCTCTTTTATGGTTTTAAATTGTGAAGATTTTCTAGCTCAGGGAATGCAATAAAGGTTCTATAAATTACTATGAACTAAATCTAACTAACGTCTCATATAAGGGCAATTCTAACCAATACCCTTTAGTCTTAGGATATCCTGTTGATTATTAATTTAAAAAGATAGAATGGAAAGAAAAATATGATACTGATTTATAAGTTGGGGAAATTGACATAACATTTGACTTGTTTACCTAAAGCAAATATTATTTAATTGGAAAAATTCATGAACCTCCACTTTTAAAAAATGTTTTGTGCATTTTAATATATATTATTTAGTTGTCAGTTGTCTAGTAAGAACAACACTATAAAACTATGAAAAAAAAGTTGTACATAGAAGTTTAGAGATTGGACTCTGAAATAAAATATCATAGGTTTGAATCCTCACTCCCTGACTTATGAGTTTTATGACCTTGCTAAGTCTTTCAAACCTTGGTCTCTTTATCTGATACATGGAAATGATGAGAACAGTGCCTGCCTCAAATGCTTGCTCTAAAATGTGTGATATATAAGTGTTCAGTAAATGTTACTATATGTTTTAATAACACCAACTCAATAATAAAAGACTTAGGAATAAGTTTAACCAAAGAGGTGAAAGACCACTAAAATCTATAAAACATTGATTAAAAAAATTGAAGAAGACACAAATAAGTGGAAAGATATATCATGTTTGTAGATTGGAAGAATTAATATTATTAAAATGATTTCAAACTATACTACAAAGCCACAGTCAAGAATATTCAGTGGATAAAAGGTAGTGTTTTAATAAATATTTTGGGAAAATTGGATATTCACATGTGATAGAATGAAATTGGAGTTCTATTTTATACTACTTACAAATAATTAAGTTGAAATGATTGAAAATTTAAATATAAGACTTGAAACCATAAAACTCCTAGGAAAAACATAGGGAAAGAGCTCCTTGACATTGGTCTTGGAAGTGATTTTTTTCTATATGACACCAAAAGCATAAGCAACAAAAGCAAAAATTAACAAGTGAGACTATCCAACTAAGTACTTTCTGTATAGCAAAAGAAACAATCAGAATGCAGAGGCAACCTACAGAACAGGAGAAAATATTTGCAAACCATCTATCTGATAAGTTAATATCCAAAATATATGAGACAAACAATTCAATTGCAACAATAATAACTTAATTAAGTATTGATCTGATCTGAATAGACATTTTTCCAAAGAAGACATACAAATGACCAACAGGTTTATGAAAAGATGCTCAGTACCACTAATCATCAGGGAAATGCAAAGCAAAACCATAACTCTGGCATTATTTGATGCTAGTTATCAAAAAGACAAATGATAGCAAGCAAGTGTTGGCAATGATGTGAAGAAAAGGGAGCACTGGGGCACTGGTAGAACTACTACGGAAAACAGTATGGTAGTTACTCCCCAAATTAAAACTAGAACTACCATATGGTCCAGCAAGTCCAACTTCTGGTTATATATCCAAAGGAAATGAAATTGCCTTCATAGAGATAAAACTTCCATGTTCATTGCTGCATTATTTAAAGTAGTGAAGACATGGAAACAGCCTGTCTGTTGACAGATGAATGGATAAAGAATTTGTGATACATCAATTTAGATATGGAACACAAAGATAGCGGTGCCCACAGCCAATTAGGAGGGAATATGCTAATTGATTGTCACACCCTCAAAGATGGCAGTGCCCACAGCCAAAAGATGGTGGCACCCAGTCCTCTCAGCCCCGCTGGGGCAGCAGGTGTACAGCATGGCCAAGCCTGCCCTAGGTGGGTCCAGCTGCTCTGGGCACCTGCCTCTGGAGCCCCCAATCCCCTCAGCCCCAGCTGCCTAGAGCAGACCTGAGGCACAGGCAAGTCTCAGATGGTGGCTGCCCAGCCACCCAGGGCTGGCTGAGGTGCAGGTAACCAGGGCCAACCGAGGCTTGTGCTGCTGCTAGCAGTGCAGCAGCAGAGGTATGATGGGGGCATCACCTTCCTCTGATTGCTGGGTTGCCTCCTGCCCCTGAGGGCTCCCAGACTGTGAGAGGAGGCAAGTTGGGCTGAGTGACCCTCTCCAGTGCATGAATTTTCAGGCACCAGGCCTCTAGTACACATATAAATATTTATAAATAAACTAGAGGCCCAGTGTACAAAATTCATGCACTGGGGGGCGAGGGGGTCCTCACCCCAGCCTGCACCCTCTCGAAGTCTGAGACCCCTCAGGGGATGTCCAACTACCAGTTGCACAGATCCCTACAGATCAGGCCTAAACTGGCAGTTGGACATTCCTCTTGCAATCGGAACTGCTGGCCCCTACCTGCTCGTCTGCCTGCCTGAGTACCCCTAACCCCTCTGCCTGCCTGTCAGATTGCCCCTAACTGTCTCTGCCTGCCTGATCATCCCTAACCACCTCTGCTTGCCTTATCACCCCTATGTACTCTGCCTGCCTGATCTTCCCTATCCTCTAACTGCCTCTGCTTGCCTGATCACCCATAACCACTCTTCCTGCCTGTCAAATTGCCCCTAACTGCCTTTGCCTGCCTGATCATCCCTAAGGGCCTCTGCCTGCCTCGTTGTCCCTAATCATTCTGCCTGCCTGATCTGCCCTAACCCCTCTGCCTGCCTGTCTGATCACCCCTAATCACCACTGCCTGCCTGATTATCCCAAAGCACTCTCCCTGCCTGATTGCCCATAACTGCTTCTGCCTGCCTGATCACCCCTAAGCACTCTGTCTGCCTGCCTGATCACTCCTAACCACTCACTGAGGGGCTGTGATCATTGTGGTCTCTGATCATTTTGGTCTTTCTGCCATTTTGGTCGCTAGGTGCTGAGAACCAATCCTAGCATGTAATAATTACAAGAGTTTCACCAAAAGGTTGGTGAAGCTTGGGGAGCTCAACAGGGTTGTCACATGTAGTTTCCTGTTGGAAATGGCTGTCACTTCCCCCAAACCTAAATAGGAGTGTTAACTGCCAGACAGCTCAGGGCATTTTATTGCCTCCCGTTGGCCAAACACCTGAACAGCTGTAGGCTGTCCCCAAACTGATAATGCTTCTGTGTTCTATCCTTTGATACCTTACCCTTTGAAGTGTATATTTCTGCCTTGCCTTAGGATAAATCATGTTGAATAAAAGCAAGGGTCCTTGGTCAAGGAAGAGTCTTCAGTTCCTTTTAGCTGAAGCTCCTCTGACCCCCAGTGCCTTTCAAAACTATCTTTTGTTCTTGGACTCCTTCTTAAATCTATGTGCAGTCCCTTTCTCCAGAATTCTGAACCCTTTGTCAGGCTGGGAAAAGAACCCTGACAGCTGGGCTTTTATTATATAGGATGGCTTTCTCCTATCCTATATAATAAAGAGCTAATATGGTAATTAGACCGGATGGTGGAACGACCTTTCTGGATGACCTTCTGGAATGACCAGTGAGGGGGCGGGGCGGGGGCAGGGCTGCAAGGGCCAAGCCCCTTGCACAAATTTTGACATTGGAACTCTATAATAAAAGTGTAATATGCAAATTGACTGAACAGCAGAACAACTGGATGACCTTTCAGATGACCATGCTATGACATGCACTGACGCCAGGCCAGCCAACGTGGGTGCCTCTGCCATCGCCCCACAGTTGCCCTGCAGAGGAAGGCCCAGGTTACCCTCTGCAAGGCGATTGATGTGGAGGGGCTCTGCAACACCTCAAAAAGGGATGCCCAGGCCATCCTCTATGTTGCATTTGATCGTGGAGCCCCAGCCAGGTGGCAGGGCCTACCTCTTTAGGGTGATCAATTGTGGGGCACCTGGACTATGAGAGGGCACAGGCTGGGCTGAGGGGACCCTCCCCTCAGTGCATGAATTTTGTGCACTGTCCTCTAATTATTCATATTGCTCAAAGTTCTACTATGGGTATCTTTAATTTTATGACCCTATTTACATAAGCTATAGCTAGAAGAATTTTACCAATTTCCAATGCTACTAGAAATATAAGGTAAATTGTATCTCCTGCAACTTATCGCATTATTTTATATTTTTTCCTCTTTTTTAATTTGAGCACAAAATAGCAACTGTAGCTGCTTTTATGGGTATTTACTTAACTCTTATCATTACTAATTTTATGGATTTATATGAAGATATTAAATACAAATACTTTAGCTTGTTTTCAGTAATATGATGTTTTTTATATTTTTCTAAGTTTTGGAAAAAGTAATTTGGTAATTATAATTCATGTCATTGTTCTAAAATTTTCCATTGTTTCTTATCTAGTTTTTTATTGTTCTAAATTTTAATAATTTATTTGCATGATAGGCTGATCATGTAGAACCCTGAAAACAGCAATTTTGAGTAATTCACAAAATTGGTTAACAGTTATTCATATGGAAAATAATACAGTAATTAATACATAATAATAGAACAAATTCTGTAGCTTGCATACTCACAACTATAAAACTACTTTTGCTCCACCCTATACAGTAGAACTTGGGTTCTGGAAGGCTGTTTGAGAAGCTTTCACATTTTGATTTCTTTTAATTAAAAAACAAACTCTTGAAGGTTTATTTTAAAACAAAGTTATAATTTGTATTGTTTAGGATAGGGTGCTAATTTGTTTGAAAACAGAATCATTTTTCCTCATTAGAAATAATGTAAGTTGAATCAACCCATTCCAGACCCCAAAATGATTCTTTATTTTTACCTTTCTTATATACAGTACGTGTCTAATGTACTGTTTATAAATATACACTTCTTTTCTTAAGTTTATCAAACCACATGCTACTAACCTTAAATGAATTTTTCATATATCACTGCCTCTGAAATGCTGCCTTTAGTTTATCCAATCAACAACAGTTTTTCTACCTATTCATTTGCCTGTGATTATTGTTTTTGTGAGCACTTTCACACCCTTAGCAACATTAGCACTCTTGATGACCTCTTTATGTTTTAAAATTGTGCTATCCCCTATTTCTGCCAGCAGCGAAAGTGTTTTGTCCTTTGTTTATTTATTGCCTGAGAGACATTTTTTGTCTTGCTGAGGTATCAGCAGGAAGAGTTCTCAGGTTGAAAACTAAAGTTTTGGTTGACAACTGAGACATTTTTTCTAGGAACAAATTGGTAGAGAACCAAATTGTTTTAGATGGGAGACATTGGAGAAATGAAATTTGACTATATAAGGAAATCTCACAAGGTGTTTTTTTCACATTTTGATTTCTTTTAACTAAAAAACAAACTCTTGAGGTTTATTTTAAAATAAAGTTGTAATTTGTATAGTTTAGGGTAGGGTGCTAATAAAGAATATGGGAGAATTGGAGAAATTGTCATAATGATGTATCTAGAAAAATATAACATAATTTATGTATAATTTTCACTATTGCAATCTATGAAATTCCATGTGCATTGTGATTATCATTGCTATAGAAGAAATACTAGTAATTACCTTATGCTTTTCTTGGCAGATGGTGTATTGTTCTCTGACAGATTTTCAGAAAGCTGTCTATCAGGCAGTATTAGAAACAGAAGATGTGACTTTGATACTTCGATCTTCTGAGCCATGTACCTGCAGCAGTGGTCAAAAAAGGAGAAATTGTTGTTATAAGGCAAGCATTTCAGTTTGATATCTTTACTATCCTGTTTTGATTACATAGTAGCAGCTTTCCTCAGACATTTTACTTTAAAGCCACCCTATATAATAAAAGCCTAATATGCAAATCAACCATATGGTGGAATGACAAGTGGAATGACCAGTCGCTATTATGCTCACTGACCATCAGGGGGCAGATGATCAATGTAGGAGCTGCCCTCAGTTCGCAGGCTCCAGGCCAGCTAAGGCGGGTGCCAGCAGGGGCCTCCCTATTGCCCCACTGGTTGCCCTGCAGAGGGAGGCTATAAGCGGTGGCAGCGGGATGATTGGGCGGGGTGGGGGGGGGGTTGGCAAGCAGGCTGTGCTAGGCTAGCCAAGGTAGGAGCCAGTGGTCATCCTGCTGGTCGCCCCATAGAGGGAAGCAACCAGTGGCAGGGAGTGGGGCTGGCAAGCAGGTGGTGCCAGGCTGGCCAAGGCAGATGCTAATGGGGTCCCCCGATCACCCCACCAGTCACCCCACAGATAGGCCCTAATTGCTGGCCAGGACTAGGGACCCTACCCATGCACAGATTTCATGCACCGGGCCTCTAGTCCTATCTAATAAAAGAGTAATATGCAAATTGACAATCACTCCAGCACACAAGATGGCTGTTTCCATGTAGTCAAAGATGGTTGCCCCATATGGACACAAGATGGCTAGCAGGGGGGGGACCAGGCCTGCAAGGGAGTGCAGTTGTGGGCAGTCAGGTCAGCAGGGGAGGGCAGTTAGGGGCAATTGGGCCTGCAGGGAACGGCAGTTGAGGGGGACCCAGGCCTGTAGGGAAGAGCAGTTGGGAAGAGCTAGGCCTGCAGGGGAGGGCAGTTAGTGGTGACCAGGCCTGCAGGGGTGGGCAGTTGGGGTGACCAGGCCTGCAGGGGAGGGCAATTGGGGTGATCAGGTCTGACAAACAGGCTGGCAGGGAAGTGGTTAGAGGTGATCAGGCTGGCAGGCAGAAGTGGTTAGGGGCAATCAGGAAGGCAGGCAGGTGAGCAGTTGGGAGCCAACAGTCCTGGATTGTGAGAGGGATATCCGACTGCCCATTTAACGGGGGGTCCCAGAATGGAGAGGGTGCAAACTGAGCTGAAGGACACCCTTACCCCTGTGGACAAATTTTGTGCACTGGGCCTCTAGTTTATATATATAAAAGACTAATATGGTAAGCGTCCCACTGTTTGACTGGTAGCTATGACACACACTGACCACCAGGGGGCAGGTGCTTAATGCACAGGTATGGAAACATGGAAAAGATAGATGAATCTCAGAGGGAAGGGGGTGAGGAGAGGGTGGGAAGAGATTAACCAAAGGTCTTTTATGCATACTAGAGGCCTGGTGCATAGATTCGTGCACCGGTGGAGTCCCTCAGCCTGGCCTGCAGGGATTGGGTGGAATTTATGCACCAGGCCTCTGACATCCCAAGGGGTCCCAGATTGCGAGAGGGTGCAGGTCAGGCCATGTGAGCCCATCAGTGCACGAATCCATGCACCGGGTCTCTAGTAAGTTAATAAAAAGGAATAGTATTAAAAAGTATTTTACAATATTAAATAGTCATCACAGCAAAATACAAGATTCAAATATATTTTTTGAAAACTAGTTTTTGAAAGTAGCTTCAATTTGATATCCTCCTTTTCTGCTTTCATTGCGAAATATCCTACTTTCATCTTGAAATCTTATTTCATTTTCAGGCCATCTATTACCCAATATGATAAAGAGCTAACAGGCAAATTGTCACAACCTTATGCTGTGATGCCATAACAGCTCAGACACTCAACACCGAGGAGAGAGGAATGAGGACCAGCCAGGCACAAATGAGCTTGCAAGAGAGGAATGGGAACCAGCCAG
Source organism: Lasiurus cinereus (assembly GCA_011751065.1). Classification (NCBI taxonomy): domain Eukaryota; kingdom Metazoa; phylum Chordata; class Mammalia; order Chiroptera; family Vespertilionidae; genus Lasiurus; species Lasiurus cinereus. The sequence continues at coordinate 1,421,251 of JAAGEH010000034.1, read as the reverse complement.
GCTGAATCCCAGTAGAGGGACAAGCCACCTGCACCACAGTCCCAGGCACCAGCAGCTAGAGCTGTGGCCTGGGAGAGGGACAAACCACCTAACCCACGGTCCCGGGCAACATTGGCTGCACTTGCGCCTGTGCCTATAGCCAGCCTGGGAGAGGGACAAGCTGCACACCTTGCAGTCTTGGGCCCCATGGTGCCTGTTCCTGTGGCCCAGTAAAGGGTGTCTGTGACTGCAATCCAAGTGAAGCCACCCGCCCACAGTCCTCTGTGGCTGCACCCAGCCTGGGCAAAGCCAACCTGGGTCCTGGGTGCCTGTGGCCGTCCAGAGGGAGGGGAGCCCAGATCCTGGGTGCTTGTGACCAGCCAGAGGTGGGAAACCTGGGTCCCAGGTACAGGGTGTGGCAGAGGTGGTTAGGGGCCATCAAGCCAGCAGGGGAGAAGTTAGGGACGATCAAGCAGGCAGGCAGAGATGATTAGGGGCAATCAGCCAGGCAGAGGTGTCAGGGATGTTCAGGCAGGCAGGCAGCAAGTGGTTAGAAGCCAGCATTCCCAGATTATGAGAGGCAGTTGGACATCCCCCAAAGGGTCCCGGATTGGAGAGGGTGCAGACCAGGCTTAAGGGATGCCTGCCCCCCCATCCCAGGCATGAATGCACTGGGCCTCTGGTCCACTAATAATAAACTTACTGTTTCATTGCAGGCTTAAAGCATTATTCTGATGTGAGATATAGTTTTAATAGAAACAGTATATAATATAGAAAATATTTTATTTTTATTTAGAAACAAATATTTTTACCTTCTATCTATATTTCCTGCCTCTTTTTCACCTCTATTTTATTATCAAGTTACCTGTCACATAATTTCATACATAGAGGGACCTAGATAAATATTTGTCTAGATTGATATTTATTGTAATCTCTCATTTTGCTGTTTTAACCACTTCAATTTTTTTGTAATAGCTCAGATTCCTAGGAAACCTTGGAATATAAATGAGAGGCAAGTGTAAAGGATCTATACCAGAGGTCACCAACCTTTGGGACCTCATGGGTCACTAGTGGTCCACGGACCACTGGTTTGTGACGGTTGGTCTATATAACATTGCCACCTTATCCTGTAGTTTTACAGCATTTTTATGACTGTATCAGGAGGATAAATACTTTCTAGAATGAGGTTGTTCTCCCCTCTTTTGTTAAAAACATCACTGTATTGCCCTGGTCAGTGTGGCTCAGTTGGTTGGAGTGTCATCCCATACACGAAAAGGTGGTGGGTTCAATGCCTGTTCTGGGCACATACCCAGGTTATGGGTTTGATTCTCATCTGGGGCCCATATGAAAGATAACTGATCAATGTTTCCTCTCTCTCCCTCCCTCCCTCCCTCCCTCTCTCCCTTCCTCCCTCCCTTCTTCTCTACAATCAATTTTTAAAAATATCACTGTTACAGTTCACCAAAAGTATGATTTCACATTAGTGATTTATGTATATTTTGTTTAAATAGTTGACCATCATTTTCTCAAAATATATTGTGCCAATAGTAACACAATAATAAATATTATTGTAAGTGCTATATTTTGTGATTTAAGTATTACATAGTCAGTTAATCCTTTACTTGTTTTTACTTCCTGTATTTCTCTGGTTGCAGACCAATTCACATGGTGAAACAGTGAAGACCTTGTATTTCAGCTACCTTGCAGTCCTTCAGAAGGTAGCTAACCACGTCTCGCTGCTGCAGGCTGCTAGCACCTCCAAACAGCAGGTTTGGGTTGCCTTTTAAAATGTCTGTGATGCTATCTGGTATAAATACTTTATATTTGATATGAAATTTCCAACCAAATATATTTTTGTATGAAAGTTAAGAGGAAATTAACTTGCTCATTTTTAATTTACATGCCAAAAAAGTATACGCACTTATGTTTTTAATCAAAATGAGAAATTTTAAACTTAAATAAGTCTTTCTTAATATTTTATATTCAAGTTATGCAGGTTTAAATGTGTTGAGTTTATATTCTCTTCATCTATCCCTTTTAAGGAAACACTCATCAAAAGAATATGTGATCAGGTATTTTCCAGATTCCCAGATTTTGTGCAGAAAAGCAAAGATGCAGCCTTTGAAACACTTTCTGACCCAAAATACAGTGGAAAAATGAAGGTAAGTGCTCTTCTTTCAGTTTTCATATACACAATGATGATATACAAAATATTTATCAAGTGGTATGACAGGGACACTAGCTAATCAAAACAGATGCCCAGTCATTCCGAGGAGATGGTGGACTCACACAAATGGTCTAGTTGTATGTGTATTTAGTAGCTCACTATGAACCTGTGTCTGATGTATTCTCAATTAGAAGTAGTTATATTAAATATACTTCAAACTTTGCTATTGTATTGGATTCATATTTGCTTAAAAATGTATGCTGTTGCCACATGTATAAGAATTTGTCTTCAAATTTTTAAAGAGATAATTTACCAGATCTATAAATGGTAATGTCAAATATGAGGATGAGGATAAGTGGGAGCTCAGAATAAGAGAAAGAAGCTTCTTGAAGAGTTCTCTTTGTTCTCTGTGAGAACTCTGAGGGTTTTCAAGGCCTTTATTCTAGATTGAATTTTCTGTCTCTTGATTTTACTTGCCAACGTAAATTGCAAGGTGCTATATCTCATTTGTGGAAGGGAGCATTGTTGTACACTGAGAAACTGACCTGGAGGTGTGCTTTTGCTAAGGAATTACTGAGGGGGGGTCTGAAAAGTCCAGGTTTCCCATCCATGACCCAGGCATCTGGGCATTGCCTCTCATAGATGCATGAAATGTAATTTCTAGCCTCCTTGTAGCAAAATTCAATTGTTTAACCCCTTCATAACTATTAAGAATTTTTATTTATGGATTCAAAGATTTTTACAGAACGATTTCCAACTTCATGTTTTAATTAACAAAAATTAAGTTATTTCTTTTGGCATAAAAATAAAAATGAAGTAATTAAGGTAGGTTTTGTTTTTTTCTTTGAAATCCTGGAAATATTTTTAGCAATTAATCTATATAAGTTCCCCATAGTTTAGTTTGTCTGGATCTCTAAATTCAGTGGTATAATATGTAAACTAGGAGGATTACCTTAAAATCTTGTGAGTGTATTTTTTTTTACTGAGATATAATTGACTGTAACATTGTATTAGTTTATGTATGCAACATAGTGATTTGATAAATGCAAATATTTTGAAATGATTACCACACCACAATAAGTTTAGTTAACATCCATCACTTCACATAATTACAATTCTTTCCTTGTGATGATAATTTTATAATCTGTCCCCTCCTAAATATACAGTAGGGTATTATTAACTACAGCCACTATGCTGTACAATATTTCCCCAGGACTTACTTATCTTAGAGAAGCTTGTACCCTTTGACTAACTTCACCCATTTCATCTGTTCCATACCCCCTGCCTTTGGTGACCACTAATCTATTATTCTCTATACTTAAGAGTTTGATATTTTGTTTTGTTTTAAGAATCCACATATGAGATCATATGCTATTTGTCTTTGTCTGACTTACTTCACTTCACATAATCCCCTCAAGGTCTATCTATTTGTCTCAAATGACAGGATCACATCTTCTTTATCCATTCATCTATTGACAGACATTTATGTTGTTTCCATGTTTTGCTAACTATACTAATAAAAGGGTAATATACTAATTAGACTGGGAGACCTTCCAGATGTTCTTCTGGACAAAGCCATGGTGGTAGGGCTGAGGCAGAGGCATTAGAGGCCAAGAGTGGAGGGCAGTTGTGGGTGATCAGGCCAGTGAGGGGTGGAGACAGTTGGGGGTGAGCAGAACAGCAGGGGGGACAACTGGGGGCAAGCAGGTCAGCGGGGGGGGGGCAGTTGGGGCAAGCATACTGGCATGGGGAGCAGTTGGAGGTGATCAGGCTGGTGGGGGGCATTTGGGAGCGAGCAGGCCATCAGGCAAAGTGGTTAGGGGCAATCAGGCAGGCAGGCAGGTGGGGGGGTTAGGAACCAACAGTCCCAGATTATGAGAGGGATGTCTGACTGCTGGTTTAGGCCCAATCCCTATAAACTGGCATTAGGACATCCTTTGAGGGGTCCCAGATTGGAGAGGGTGCAGACCAGGCTGAGGGACACCCCCTCCCCATGCATGAATTTCGTGCACGGGGCCACTAGTAAATAATGCTGTAGTGAACAGGAGGATGTTGATATCTTTTTGAGATTGATTTTATTCTTTTGCATGTGATTGTCTAGTTTTTTTTAAGAGACTCCCTTTCCCCATTTTAAACTCTTGCCTTCTTTGTTGTAAATTAATTGACCATATATGTATGGTTTTATTTCTGGGCTCTCTATTCTATTCCATTGATCTTTGTATCTGATTTTATGCCAGTACTATATTGTTTTGATTATTATTGCTCTGTAATATAATTTGAAATCAGAAAGTGTGATGCCTTCAGCTTTGTTCTTCCTCAAGATTGCTGTGGCTATTTGGGTCTTTTGTGGTTCCATTCAAATTTTAGGATTATTCTATTTCTGTAAAAAATGCCATTGGAATTTTGATAGGGATTACATTGAATCTGTAGACAGTTTAGGTAGTCTGAACATTTTAGCAATATTAATACATGAGCACAGAACATCTTTCCATTTATGTGTCGTCTTCAGTATCTTGCATCATAACTTAAAGTTTTCAGCGTACATGTCTTTGCATCTCCTTCGTTAAATTTATTCCTAGGTATTTTATTATTTTTGATGCAGTTGAAATGGGATTATTTTCTTAATTTCTTTTTCTGATAGTTCTTACTAATGCATAGAAATGGAACTGATTTTTGCATATTGATTTTTTTTTCCTGCAACTACAGGGTGGGACAAAAATAGGTTTACAGTTGTATTATCATTTATTAATGATTGTATTATTTTCCATATGAACAACTATAAACTTACCTTTGCCCACCCTGTACACTGAATTTGTATGTTAGTTCTAACACCTTTTGATTTTTTGTTGATTCTTCAGGGTTTTCCTATATATAAGATGTAGTCTAAAAATAGTGGTAGTTTTGCTTTTTTTCTAATTTGGATGCCCTTTATTCTTTTTCTTTTCTTTCCCCCTCCCCTCTTCCTCCTTTTTCCTAATTGCTCTGGCTAGGATGGTTAGTATTATATTGAATAAAAGTAGCAAGAATGCCTTGGCCAGTGTTTCTAAGTGGTTAGAGCTTGGGCTCATGCACCTAAAGGTAGTGGGTTTGATTCCTGGTCAAGGGGACTACCTGGGTTGTGGGGTCGTTTGGGTCCCTGGTTGGTAACCAGTCGATGTCTCCCTCACATTGGTGTTTCTTCCTCTCTGTCTCTGTCTCTGTCTCTATCTCTCTTTGTCTCTCTCTCTTCCCCTCCCTCCCTTCCATTCTTTCTAAAAAAGAAAAAAGAAAAAAAATCAATGCAAAAAATATCCATGTGTGAGGATTAACAACAACAACAAAAATGACAAGAGTGGGCATTCTTTTTTAAAAAATAATATTTTTTATTGATTTTAGATAGGAAGTGAAAGGGAGACAGGAAACATTGATGCTTCTATCTCTATCTCCCTTTCAATTCCTGTCTGAGGTGCCTTCTGCTTGCCCCCACTACTGGGGATTGAACCTGCAACCCAGCATTTGCCCTGACTGGGAATTGAACAGTTACTTCCTGGTTCATAGGTTGATGCTCAACCACTGAGTCATACCAGCCAGGCAAGAGTGGGCACTCTTACATTGTTCCTGATTTTAGAAGATAAGTTTTCAGTTTTTCACCATTAAGCATGTTAGCTGTAGGATTGTTACATATGGGCTTTATTAGGTTGAGGTATGTCTCTCTATACCCACATTGTTGGGAGTTATGTATTTTTAAAATAAATATGTTTGACCCTGGCCAGTATGGTTCAGTTTGTTGGGTGTTGCCCCATTCACTGCAAGAGGGCCAGTTCAATTCCCAATCAATAGTGGCATATGCCCAGGTTTTGGCCTCTATCCCTGGTAGAGGGCATGCAGGAGGCAGCCAATCGATGTTTCATTTTCAAATTGATGCTTCTTGCTCTCTCTCCCTCTCCTTTCCTCTCTAAAAAGCAATAAAAAAATCTTAAAAAAAATACATATGTGCATATATATTTATTCTGGTGAGAATATTCTATGATTAATAAGATATATTTCAAATAATATTTTCTAACAATGGTAAATCTATTTTTATCACCAATTTTGTTGACTTCTATTACTTTAAATTGAAAAACATTAAATCCCCATTAATTTAGGACTAAGTACTAATTTTCCCATAACTTAAGCCAGTAGATTATTTATAAAAATTATGGCCTTCATTGAAAACTATTTCAAACATTATCTGTTGCTATTTACTTAAATTTTATTCATTGTGACTCTACTAAAAAGTTACTACTTTTGAAATAAAATGAAAATTTATAACTCTGCACTTTCTTATATATCCATTAAATATATGGCTTAAAACATACTGTTAATTAGAGTTATATAATTAGGAAAAGTAGTGTCTGATTAAGATAATCATTGTATTTATATTTTACTAAGACTTTTAAAAGGGTAAAAGCAAGCATAAATTGTTGCTGGAGGCTGGGTGCCTTTATATGTGAAGGAAGCATGTAATTTACTTGTTATGTGAAAGAACCAGAAAATCAGAGACTGGTAGTAATAAGCGAGGGTTATATTTTTAAGGCTTTGTTTCATCATTTGATTAGCAATTTGATGTGGTGATTTAGTGATTGAAAATCTATAGAATTATTATGGAATTATTGCCTACGGGGTTAAGAACTCCAAATTGCATGTACTTTTAAAATTTAGGTAATAAAATAGCCTCATTCTATTTCTTTTATAGGTTAGCCTACAGGTGCAATTTATTTGTGGGTATAATGCCCACTGTACCCTTCATAGCCTCAAAGCTACACTCATGAACTCCTGCTCTTTCTCTTAAGTGCCAAAGTCTGTTGGCACTTATGAGAAAGAGGATGGTCACACGTTGCACTCATTTCCCTGATAAAGGTCCTCATTTTTTTCCCTTGAGAAATGCCACAAAGCCACTTATTGTGGAGACTGAGGGAAAAAGACAAGGAAAAGATATCAACACCCCTATGTTTAGTGCTGCTGGAATCATACAAGGGTCATGTTAATCTCTATGCCTGACTAATTTGAGTAAAATTAGATGAAAGATGCCTTAGCTGTGAATATCCTCAAATTTAAAATTCCTTTTTAGGTGGATTGCCCTGGTCTGTAAAGAATAAGTGAGCAATAAAACATTGGATCTGTACTGTTAAGACTCCAACCTATAGTGACTACACTGTCATTTATGAAATTTCTAATAAGGGATATTAGCTTATAGTTATTCATTTAGTTAATTACTCTGTTTTTTTTTAATTTTACTATAAGATATTCAAGAATACCTGAAAAAAATGCAATAGTAATCAGAGTGGATTTCTGTGCAATATATCCTTGATTTAATATATTGATGTCTTTAAGAGAATGAAAAGTCAAGCCTCAGACTAGGAGAAAATATTTGCAAAACAATAAGAGACTGGTATCTAAAATATACATAGAACTCTTAAAACTCAACAATAAGAAAACAATTCAGTTAAAAAAAAAATGGGCAAAAGACCTGAATAGATACCTCACACAGAAGATATACAGATGGCAAATAAGCAGGTGAAAAGATGCTCAGTTTCATATGTCATTAGGTAATTACAAATTAAAACAACAGTGAGATACCACTACATATCTATTTGAATGGCTGAACTCCACATACTGACAATACCAAATGTTAGCATGTGGAGCAATAGGAACTCATTTGTTGCTGATGAGAATGCAAAATGGTATGGCCACTTTGGAAGACAGTTTGCATTTTCAAATAAAGCTCATTAAACTCTGAGCATAAGATCCAGCAATCACACTCATTGGTATTTACTCAAATGAGTTAAAAACTTAGTGTCACACAAGAGCCTGCATACAAATGTTTAAAGCAACTGTATTCACAATTGCTAGAACTTAGAAGCAATACTAGTAAAGATGTCCTTCAGTAATAGGTACATGGATAAGCAGACTGTGATCTGTCTAGACAATGGAATATTATTTAACAATGGAAAGAAATGATCATTCCAGCTATAAAAAACAACAACACAGAAGCATCTTAAATGCATGTTTTCAGACTGAAAGAAGTCAGTCTGAAAAGTCTACATACCGTATGATTCCATGTATGTGGCATTCTAGAAAAGGCAAAACTAGAAAGTAAAATAATCCGTGGTCACCAGAGGTTTGTTGTAACTAGTTCACTAATGTTCTGTGGTTTATTTCCAGGTCCTTCAGCAGCTTTTAAATCACTGTAGAAAAAATGGGTCAGAAGGATCATGGGGAAGTTTTAGGGTAGTGAAACTGTTCTGTATCAACTATTATAGTATAGAACTGTACAACACAATGAGTGAACCCTACTGTGAACTATAGACTTTAGTTGATAATAATTTATCAGTGTTCATTCATTATTTGTAAATACACTACCCTAATGTAAGATGTTAATAGAGGAAGCTGTGTAGAGAAGGGATGGGAATGGGTGGAAGAGGGATTCTATGGAACTCCTCTGTATATTCTACTCAATTCTTTGCTCTAAAAAATAAAGTATTAATTTAACAAGTTAATGTATTATGTGAAATGAATTGCATGTACTTTATATAGAATCATTTATTTAAAAAACAAAACAAAACTAGAGGCCTGGTGTATGATTCATGAATGAATTCATGCAGGTTCATCCACCCTGATTGAGGCTGGGCCAGCCAGGGAGAGGGGCTTCAGGCTGTTGGCTGGCTGGGCCTGCCCTCTGGTCACACTCCCAGTTCAACTCCTGGTCAAGAGGACAATTTGCATATTAGCCTTTTATTATCCTATATAATAAAAGAGAATTATGCAAATTGTCTACTTCTGCTATACCCTCAACCAATCAGGAGTGAGTATGCAAATTAACCCAATCAAGCTGGTTATTAATTTGCATATGCAGGTACAGAATGAAGACTGAAGACAGCATTGAAGAAAGCCAAGTGCTGCAGAAGGGAGTGAAGCTGTGGAAAACCAAGTGGGGAGGCCAGGGAAGCAGGCGGGGCTGCAGAGAAGGGAGGGAAGCAGGTGGGGTGACAGAGAAGGCCTCAGGAAGCCCTATTCTTGCAGAAATCTTCCTGCAACAGGCCTCTAGTATAGGATAAAGTTAAATGTCAAAAAAAACTATATGTTCTCCAAGTATTAAAATAATTTTACCTTATCAATAACATTTTTATTCACCATTTGATTGGTTATCTGAGTAAATTTTTCTTTTAACTTCTTAGCTTTTTTGAGGGATTACACGGTAGAGGTCAGAGTTAGGACAATGTCTTCTCTTGCTCAAATATTAAAAGAGTTCTATATTGAGTATAATTTTTTTATTTAAAAGGTTAAATGTTTATACATAATTGAATAAATAAAATTGCTGTTTATTATAAAGTTCAAAAAAACCTTGGACTTTGTTCAGAAAATTGCTTTTCTTTCCTTCCGGGGCTGCTTTTCCATAGGGTTCTAGAGCTGTCATTGCTAATGTGGAAATGCCTGCTTTTAAAATAGTAGTATTACTATTATAAATAGGATTTGGATTATTTGCTTCCTCCCTAAAAGCACTGTATGTTGGGGGCAGATTATTGGCATTTTGAGGTCAAAATCAAATCTGGAAGTCAGAACTTACTATAAATAAAGAAATAGAGAGGAAAATGAGAAGAGGTATATATCTGACTGATTACTTAAAAAAAAAAATATCAAGACTTTTAGAACCTAGATGTAATTAAACACATTTCATTACATCTGTCTAGGGGAAATTACAGAGCAGCATTCCTTTTAGGAAGTATTTTAATTTAGTTTCTGAACATATTGTAGATATAAAATATATTTTAGAAATTGAATTACACCATTTAAATGTGTCTCATAATCTAAAATGCTTCCTTTTTATTAAAACAACATGAGATAAAATAAGAGTCTTTGGGAACTTTACCTCATTTTTCACCATGTGGTGATGACTAACACTTCATGTAATATCTAATACTTTATTTCTCTAACTTGCCAAAAATGAAGGGAATTAAGAAATATGACTTGAGGTTATATTACATAAAAATACTTTCCAAGAAATTCTCAAGTGATATTTATATGTACGAAGTATACTCTTTTTTTAGGTGCTAACACTTGGTTTTGAACTCTCATTAAAAATATATTTGTAAACAAATTTAGGATGAAAATGCTCATTTGAAAACATGTAATAACTTAATATTTGTGAACATACACAGATGGCATAAAATTAAAAATGAGGGTGATGCAGTATTGCGCTCATGGAACAGATTCTCGCTGTAAATCCAGAGCTGATCCTCCCCACATTTGGAGCTGAAACTCTGGGACACTGAAAGTCATAAGAGCCTCATGGCGAAAGCAGTGATATGAAATAAAAAAACATTTAGAACACATTTTAAAAACACATTTAAGGAATAAAGAAAACATAAAGAAAAACAATTTTTGCATTTTCTCCACTCAGTGAATGATAATGCATTTTAGCATTTAATGAAGAGATCAAATCAAGTACAGAACCAAGTGAAACATTTCACACATCTCTCATGTTAAAAAACAGGCTGCTTGAGAGCCCCTAGGCATTCAGGAAATCCTCTCAAACTTTAGAAGGCCTATTATTCCTGGCTTTATTGATGTAGATCTTAACATTGTAGACACCTGAACACCCAGGGCACAAGAGACTTTGAATACAGGTGAAGAAAGCCAAAGACTGCATGAAAGAAACACACGTCCCCTTGATTCCTTGTCTTCACTCACATGGACTGGACTCATTCATCCTTGTGCCACCTCTCATTCCTCTGCTGCTGCATTTGCCCAGTTACAGTATGATGGCTGATTGTGTTTTTTTAAGCAGTTAGGCACCTTTAATTTCATGTTGCAGTATTAGTAATGCAGTGGAAGTTATGGTCTCTATAACCAAAATGAGAAAATTTCAAACTACATTCTTTGGGGAACAGAATACTAAAGCTGCATTGTTTAAAAATATTTATGTAGTAGAGGATTTGATGCGGTTTATAATTTTTACAAGAAAACAGTCAGAAAAAGAACAAATGCTTGCATGTAAATTGGGTCAGACATAGCCTATAGTAAGCCTGTGCATCCTTGGGCAGAGAAGAACCCAGGTCAACTTAGGCTCCGGGGTATGGCCCAGAAGCCTTAGAAGGAAAGCTGTGTCCATTCCCATGCATACAACATGAAATGCTTCTGATACTGACAGCCATTTGAAAACTTAGGGTTCAAAGTCACATGTTACAAATCTCAGGAGAGATGCAGAGTGATGCAAAGTATACTCTTAATTGGAACTGGTTCACTAATGCTCTGTGGTTCATTTCCAGGTCCTTCAGCAGCTTTTAAATCACTGCAGGAAAAACAAAGATAAAGTTCTTCTTTTCTCCTTCTCTACCAAGGTGAGTTTAGTCTGCAGTGTATTCTTGAATGGCCCAGCCTTAACTCCTGAAAGTAGAAAGCCTAAATACATACTGGCATCCAGCCATCTTTTCTGTCTTGTATGTATTGTAGGAAATGGTAGTGAGGGAGGAGACATAAATCTCAATTACATCAGGGATACTGTCAAGTAGCAACTCAAAGATAGATTTTTAATTTTTTGTTGGTGTTTTTATTGATAATTAAAATGTTCTTTAAAACATTTAAGCGATTTTAAAATGTAGAAAATAGCATAAATAAATTAAATATATTTACATAAATGGTTTGGCCAATAGTTTTCTTTTTATTTGGTTTTACTTTTAAAAATTCAAGATTGATTTTTTTTCTTGAAAGATTGATTTTTTTTTTTTAAAGAAAGGTTGCTTAAGGTTAAAGTCACTTTTAGGATAATGAAATATATGAGTCAGAAGTCAGAAAAATATCTGTTTCTCTAATTATCAAAAAGAAATTGTGAGCAATAATAATTAATACTTAGGAAATTTTCTCTCTGTGTGGTGGAAAGCTTATTGAACCGTGAATTCACCTTTGCCTGTCTTCCTACCTTTCCTCTAGTTGCTCGATGTGCTACAGCAATACTGTATGGCATCTGGACTTGATTACCGACGACTCGATGGCAGTACAAAATCAGAGGAAAGAATCAAGATCGTGAAAGAGTTCAACAGTACTCAAGATGTTAACATTTGCCTTGTCTCCACAATGTAAGAAAATCAAATTTGATACCTTGATTTTTATCTAATTGCTTTTAAGATTTAGGATAATTTTAAAACTATGATTAACTTTTTTAATGATTAGGCTTATTTTGTTTTGTTTTATTTGACTTTTAAGGAAAAACAGAAAAAATGCTATTATGATGGGACTAGTGATTTCATGAATTTTACCTAACCTGTTCTCTCAATTCCTCTTTATATATCTGCATATGTAAATGTAATAATCCAAAAAGTAGATTTTTAAAGGAATTTTTTGCAGTAGTATTTTGTCTCATGTCCATGATCAGAATGAAACTTAATTAAATAATGGAGTTATTAATCAAATAACAGAAAATCATTTGTAGCAATGGTTTGCAAACTGTGCTCAAGGAGCCTTAGGGAGCTCACAGGGTCAGCGGGCCAGGTATTTCCCTACCTGGTCTCTATCTACGATCAATCAGTGCAACTCCCATTCTAGGTTTTATTAAAGTTAAAGCAGGTCTAACACCTACTTAAAAATCTCTAATGAAAACCTTTTAAGAATATACACACTTAAGAGGAAGAGTAAAGTCAACATAAACTTACCTAAGTAAAATTCATCTTTTGGTGGGTAAAAAATTTGTAACTATTGGCATCTAATGTAGTATTTTATAGATTTGCTCCCCTTGTCTTTCAGAATGTCAAGGAGTTTTAAAAATAAATTTATATAAAGTACAAAAAGTAAAAATAAATAAAAAATTACCTAAATGATGAAGAAAATTGTATGTTTGATGATGAGTGAGCTACTTACTGTTGAGAACTAACATAATTCTAGAATTGTTGCAGCTAAGGCAAAAAGAGATAAGCTCTGGATTCCCAATTTCTTGTGAATGAATTATAATTTCTCACCTGAGTCCTTACAAAGCAATAAATGATGTAGAATACTGTCTTCAGTTAATTTAAATGAAAAATGCATATTAAATCTTAAGTAATGTTTTTCAAAGTAATAAATGCTTTCAATAGTTCAAATAGTACAGAACTATTTGTAAGCAGTCATCTCTCAGTCAACTCATCCTCAGTCTAATTTGATGGCATCTGCCATAAACTTCTAATTATCTCTTCAGCTGTATTAGAAATTGCTATTTAATCCATCCATTGAATTTTTAAAGACTGTACTTTTTATGTTTAGAAGTTCTACTTGATATTTTTCAAGTCTGCCTGGTTATTTTTACTCATTCTTTATGGTTTCTAGCCTTTCTGTTAATTCTTTAGTAATTTTAATCTTTTTTGAAAAAATTTCTTTTGAATGGCATTTTTGCTCTGTTAACTCCTGTACTTGGAGGTGCTAATCCTTCTATTTGATGTTTCCTCTGGCTCTTGCTTATAGTAGATGGCATCTTCACAAATTTTCAAATTTTTTATTTTGAGCTTATCGTCTATGGGTCTTTTTCCTCCTTGGAAATCCTTTGGTTGGAGTTTCCCACTGCTGTGATTTTGCTTTGACTTCTGCTTGGCATCCCAACTAAGGGAAGGGAAGAGTTCTAAATTCCTGTTTACCCATGACTGAATTCAAATTCATTGCATAAGTCTTTACACAGTAAGAATCTTACATAACATAGTAAGTACATTCTTCAGCTGTGTTTTGCAAAAGACATAACTGAGCTCAGTTTTTGCTTTTTTTTTCTCATTTTGCAATAGTTTATATTTAATTTTGAGATGTGTAGCAGAAGAACCATCATTTTGCCAGAATCCTAAGACTTCATTATCTTTTCATTTATCAACATTATACAGCGTGGATTCTGTTATGAAAGACTTGGTCCACTTACACTATTCTCTCCCTACTTTTAACAAAGTTCTTATTATTTTTACTAGAGGCCTGGTGCATGGTGCACAGTGAGGTCCCTCAGCCTGGCCTGTGGGGATTGGGCTGAAACCGGTTCTCCAACATCCCCCAAGGAGTCCCAGATTGCAGAGAGCAGTTCTCGGGTGATGCACCCCAGAACTGGGCTCCCTCTTCTCTGGTTCTGGATGTGTCACCTGAGAACTGCAGCTGACAAGTCACTATGGCTTGGCAGCTCCTGCATTGAGCGTCTGTCCCCTGGTGGTCAGTGCATGTCATAGCTACTGGTCACATGGTTAAATAGTCAGATGGTTGCTTAGACTTTTATATATATATAGATTATCCTATATAATAAAGCCTAATATGCTAAGTGTCCGGTTTTCCGGTCATCCATTGAACCAATCAAAGCGTAATATGCTCATTATAAGCTAGGACCATTCAACCACCAGGGGCTGATAGTCAACTAGTCACTATGATGTGCACTGAACTACCAGGGAGCAGATACTCCGACTGGTAGGTTAGCTTGCTGCTGAGTTCCAGCCAATTGGGACTGTGAGAGATGGACTGGACACGGCTTGGAGCCCTCCCACATTCCTTACCCAGCTGGTCAACTTCTCGCATCCCTTCCTGGTCCCATGCAGGAGCTGCCCCAGGTGGTCAGTGTGCTCCCACAGGGGGAGCGCCGCTTAGCCAGAAGCTGGGCTCATGAATGAGGAGCGAACAAGCACAGTAGTGGTGGCGGGAGCCTCTCCTGCCTTGGCTGCAAGCAGGCGGTAAGGAGCGGGGGATCCTGGACTTGAGAGCCCTAGACTGTGAGAGGGATGTCCACCTGCCAGCTTAGGCCCAATCCCTTAAAATAATGTTCCTTTTATGAAAGAGGACTTGGTCTACTTATACTACTTTATATACTGGAGGCCTGGTGCGTCACCAGTAGGGGCCCTAGGCCTGACCAGCACTCAGGGTTGATCTGTGGGGCAGCCAAAAAAGTGATCAGAAGACCTCGCATGCACCTACCTTGGCTGGCCTGGTGCCACCACTATCTCTCCCCCATACCCCCCTGCCTGTCGGGGCCTGTGGGTTGGGGGCAGCTCCTGCCTTGAGCGTCTGCCCCCTGGTGGTCAGTGCATGTCATAGCAACCCGTCATTCCACTATTCATTCAATTTGAATATTAGGGTTTATGTAAATAGATTGCAAAAACCTGCCTCTAATTCTGTATTTTGTTATGTTGTCTACCATTCTCACATACCTTTGTTCAATTCAGCTGTTTTCATTGATCCTTTCTTAATGTAGGATAAGAAAAATAACAGATTTTTTTTCCCTCTACTTAGCATTATAAGCAATAAATGCTTTATTGGAGTTACGTAAAGTTTCATGAGCATTTAAAGAATAGGCATATCAAGAAAGAGCATAGAAGGATGCTTAAACTGGCCTTTTATTGATAAGATTTCATTAGAAGGAAAAGCAGGTTTAAATACAAGGCATTTCAGGCAGCTATAACAGCGTTGGTGCAAAAATGACCAGGGAATTTACATAATTAGAGCTTAGGATATATGGAGGGAAGAGCTGAGTATGTGACTAAATAGGAGGAATTATTAGTTAATTTAACTGAATGTTCTGTGACAGGTCCTGGAGAAGAAAAGATGTAAAAGGTTCTGACTCAGCTCTTTTAAAGTTTAACTAAAAAAATATGACGATAGAGAGAATAGTTAAGAAATATGTAAAAGGGTGGTTTCAATATAGAATACTAAATTCCAATCAAAGGAAGCACAAAGAAGGAAAATTTAGTTCATCCATTTTAAGCAATGCTGAAGGACAAGTAGAAGTTAGTCAGGCAAAGAAGAGAGCAAAGAAAATCACAAGTAGTGTATGGAGACAACTTTAAATATAGTGGTAGTTCTGTGAGATAACGTCTAAGAATACAAGAGTTGGTCTCTGATGGATAACAATTGGGGGTTTTAAACAGAGGAGTGACATACTTAGCTGTTTATATTCTGTGCTTAAAATAATTTCATGTAATAATGAGAATAGATTTAAGATCTGAGGTAAGGGAAGATATTTAAGAAGCCAATGAAATAATACTTACAGGTAAGATGTATTAAGAGCTTGAAATAGGGCAGGGAAAATAGAAATGTAGAAGGAACTAGAGAAATACATTTTTGAGCTAAATTTGACAAGATTGATATTGGATGTTTTTTTACTTTTTGTGGAGTTTTTATTTTTCCTTTTTTGAGTCTTCTGTTGACAAATTCTCTTAATTAAAGCATGCCATGAGTTCCCTTTCATTCCTGAAGGATAATTTGCTGGATATAGAATTCTGGGATGACAGTTTTTAAACATTTGAAAAATGTTGTACAGCTGCCTCTGGTCTCCATGGTTTCTAATAAGAAATCCACTGTTTTTTTTCCCCTAAAAGTAGTCTATCATTTCTCTCTTATTGCTTTCAAGAGTTTATCTTTTGTTTTCAGAAGTTTATGATGTGTCTTGACATGGATTTCTTGGGGTTTATCCATTTTAGAGTTCCATATAACTTCTTGAATCTAGGTTTTGGCTTTTCTCAAATTTGGGAAGTTTTTAACCATATGTCTTCAAAACTTTTCATTCTGGGGTTATAACAGTATAAGTGTTATTTTCCTTCAGATCTCTAAGACTATGTTCATTTTCTTTCAGTATATTATCTTTCTGTTGTTCAGATGGGATAAATAACATTGACTTGTTCTCATGTTCTGACTCTGTTCTCTATTATCTCCACTGTACTGTTGGGTCCATTCCACCAAGTTTTGTAATTCAGTTATTTTTCAGTTCTAAAATTTTCACTTGGTTTTTCTTTATATCTTTTCTTTCTTTGCTGAGACTTTCTATTTTTACTTTTTCAAGCATATTTGTAATTTCTTATCAAAGCATTTTATGATTGCATTAAAATTCCTTTTAGATAATTCCAACATCTGATTCATTGTTGTCATCTGTTGATTGTCTCCTTTTCACATTGAATTGTATTGGATCTTGGTATAACTAGTAAATTTTTTATTATATGCTGGACATTCTTTGTATTATGTTCTAAAACTTTGTATCATATTTAAGTCTGTTTTACCCAGATACCATACCAGCCACATAGGGATAGAAATCATGTTTTGTATTTGGCCTCTGTTGACATTCTGAGAGTGAGGTGCCTCATTAATATTTTCTAGTTGACCTCCACTGATACTACAGAGGGGGGCCTGGTTCTCACTGAGAAGAAATAAAAGTCCCTGCTTCTTAATTAGTCTTCTCTGATACCACCCCTCAGTGGGTAAAAGGTGCTTCATTACATTCAAGCAAGAGTGGAAGTTTAGTCTCTTCATTTAGCCTTTATTGGCCAGGTTGAGGGTAGGGCCACAGATTTTTTTCCCCCATGGTGTTTATAGGAATAGTCTGGTTATTGTCTAACATATTTCTGTCTTAAAAGGATACATCTTTCCTGGTTCTTTAGCGAAAGGAAGAAGGATTTACTTGGGGCCTTTTTGTCTATGACTGTTGGCATTTCCAGTTCACTAGCTTCTAGAGAACCCAGCCTGGGATATTTTAGGCAAGAAAAAACCCCACACAGGAAATTTACTGTCATGTCATTCCTCATGTTTTGTAGTTCCTAGGCAGTCTGTGCTCTCTCTACTTTTCACTATCTTATGTTTATTTTACATCTAATATCCAGGTTTTCCATGCAGTGGGAAGAAAAAGACAAAGTATATCTATTCCTGGCTTGATTTTTTAAAATGTGTATACTATTACTTTACTTGGCTGCAATATATTAATAGTTTTTTAAAATTATGTTAGGAAAACCTTACAGAAATAATATTCAAGTATAAATAGTATAGTCTACTTAAATGGACTCTAATGGTCAAATTATTTAGGGATATTCTAGAGTGGTAGAAAATAATATTTCATAACTTTCATTTGTGGAATATTTGTGTTTAATCACCTTTTATGATGTGGGTGTTATATTGTGATGATTTGTTGTAGAAATCTCGCACAATTGAGTTATAGAACAACAATTATTATTTTGCTGTTTTAATATGTTCTTTCTGTTTTCTCCAGGGCTGGTGGACTAGGCCTCAATTTTGTTGGTGCCAATGTTGTTGTATTATTTGATCCTACATGGAATCCAGCCAATGATCTTCAGGCCATTGACAGGTACAATACTGACAAAATGTAAAGTGACCTGAAAATACTTTTAACCTAACCACTTTTCTGAATTGTTTAGGTTGCTTATCATATGACTATGATTAGAAGATAGGGAAAACCTTGTGTTTTTTTTTAAAAAAAAACCTTCTATTTAAGATAACCATGGATTTCTGAATCCAACTGGCAGGCTGATAGCTATTTATTTTCCATTCATCTCAAAGTCCCATTATTATATCAGAATTGATTTAAGAAGAAAGAATTTGTCCACAGTATTTCAGGAAAATAGGAGAGGTCACTACTAGTAGATTAGAAGTTTTAAGAAACTCCTGAAATAGAGAATGAAAACAGAATCTGTTTGATTAAGAAACTTAGAAGAGTAAAACCACATCCAAAGTTGACAGAGAGCACAGAGGGGAATAAAAATGAATATTTTAGAACATAAATAATGACCTAGACAGGAGACAAAACATATAGCTAGATCTTTGTGATATTTATGAGTTCCAAAGATAAAGTGAAATGTCAAAAGATGCCAGAGTGAGAAAGGAGATAAAAATATAAGACAAAAATATAAAATAGTTTATCAACAATTTATGTTAATGGGTATATGATACATAGAACAATAATTTGTGACTTCCTATGTAATAAAAAGCTGATATGCAAATCGACCAAACAGCTGAGTAGCCAGTCACTGTGACATGCACTGACCACCCTGGTGATCAGTGCGCTCCTACACTCAACCAGAAGCCAGGCTCATGGCTGGTGAGTGTAGCGGCAGTGGCGAGAGCCTCTCCCACCTCAATGGTAGTGCTAAGGATGTCCGACTAGCAGCCTAAACTGCCAATCGCACATCCCCCGAGGGCTCCCAGACTTCAAAAGGGCAGAGGCCAGGTTGAGGGGACCCACCCCACCCCCCAAAGTTCACGAATTTAATTTATCAGGTCTTTAGTCAATAATGTAAAAGTAGGGGGTAGAACTGTAAAAGAGTTTTGTTTTTTTTAATACAACTGAAGTTAAATTGATATCAATTTAAAATAGTTATAACTTTTGGATGTTATATGTAATCTGCATGGTAACCACAAATATGTGTACAATATACACAAAAGGAAATGAGAAAAAAATTAAAATATGTCACTAAAAAATCAGGTAAACGCAAAAGAAGGCAGTAATGGATGAAATAAAGGCCAAAATATCAATAAGAGATACAGAAAACAAATAAAATGGCAAAAATAACTCCTTCCTTTTCATTAATTACTTTAAATGTAAATGGATTAAACTCCCCAATCAAGAAACATAGATTGGCAAAATGGATTAAAAATGGTATCCAACCATATACTGTCTATAAGACTCTCATAGGTCTATGGACATACATAGGTTGAAAGTGAAAGGATCAAAAAAGGTATTCCATACAGACAATAGTATGGGGAAGGCCTAAGGTGAGACAGGGACTGAGTGGAGGTGGGCAAAAGAGGGGAATATGGGAGACATTTGTAATACTGTCAACAATACATACTATGTCATGCAAACAGTAACCAAAAGAGAGTATGGGTGGTTACACTAATATCAGACAAAATAGACTTTAAGTTGCGATAAATGTGTATGTTTTACACTGAAAAAAGATCAAATTCACCAAGAAGTGATAACAATAATAAACATAAATGCATCAAACATCTGAGTTCTAAAATATATAAAGCAAACATTGACAGTGTTATAAAAAGAAATAGCTAGCTCCACAATAATAGTAAGAGAACTTTAATACTCCACTCTCAATAATGGATAGAACTTCTGCCAGATGATCAATAAGGCAAAGGAGGACTTTAACAACACTTAGATAAACTGGACCTAATAGACAAATATAGAACTGTCCTACAGCAATAGCATAATACACATTTTTCTTAAGTACCAATGGAATGTTTTTCACAATAGACCATATGTTAGGCCACAATATAAATCTTAATAAATTTAATCCTCACCTGAAGATATGCTTTTATTGATTTTTTAAAGAGAAACATCAATGGGTTGCCTCTTATACACTCTCATACTAGGTATTGAACCTGCAATCTTTTGGTGTATGGGACAACATTCCAACCAACTGAGTGACCTGGCCAGGGCAGTCTTAATAAATTTAAAATGATGAAAATCATACAAGTTTTAGTCCAATCACAATAGAATGAAAATGAAATCAATGGCAGAAGAAACATAAGAATATTCACAGATATGTTGAAATTAAACAACACACTCTTGAACAACCACTGGATAAAAAAAAATCATAAAGAAAATATCTTGAAAAAATTTAAGTTACAACAAATAAAAATTTTTGAATGCAGCAAAAGCAGTGCTAAAGGAACTTTATAGCTGTAAATGCTTACGTTAAAAAAGAAGAAAGGTCTCAAATCAACAGTTGAACCTAACATTTTAAGGAGCTAGAAAAATAAAAACAAACTGCCTTAGTCAGTGTGGCTCAGTTGGTTGAGCATCATCCCATGTACCAGGGGATTGCTGGTGGACTCTCTCAAGGCATATGCCCAGATTGAGGGGTTCAATCCCTGGTTGGGGGCATATAGGAGACAGCATATCGATGTTTCTCACATGGATGTTTTTCTCTTCCTTCTTTTCTCTCAAGTCAATTAAAAACATATTTTAAAAAAGAAAACTAAACTAAACTCCAAGGAAGCAATCGGAAGGAAATAATAAACATTAAAGTGGAGATAAACAAAATAGAGACTAAAAAACATTAGAAAAATCAACAAAACCAAGAGTTGTTTTTTTTTCAAAAAGATCAACAAACTTGACAAACCTTTAGCTAGATAGAAAAAAAAGAAGACGTAAATAACTTAAATCAGAAATGAAAAGAGGGACATTACTATTGACTACAGAAATTAAAGAATTATAAGACAGTACTATAAAAATTACATACCAAGAAGTTGTAAAACCTAGAAAAATGAATACATTCTTAGAAACATACAGCCTATGAAGACTTAATCATAAAGAATTAAATATGAATAGATCTACAACTAGTAAAAAGATGCAATTAGTAATCAAAACTGCCAACAAATAAAAGCCCCCAGGACAAGATGGCTTCACAATGAATTCTACTAAACATTTAAAGAAGAATTAATACCAATTCTTCTCAAACTCATCCAAAAATTGGAAGAAGGACTTCCTAATTTATTCTATGAGGCCAATATTACATTGATACTAAAGCCAGACAAAGACCTATATGCAAAGAAAACTATGCAAGTAAGTAGGAAAATATCCTGTATTTATGAACTGGAAGACTTAATATTATTAAGGTGTCAATACTGTTCAAAAACTATCAATCAATACTGTTCAAAACTATCTACAAATTCAGTGCAATTCCCATCAAAATTTCAATGAAATAGAAGTAAAAGGTTTTAAGAGACCACTGTGGATAATTGTATGCCAACAAATTCGATAGTCTAGATGAAATAGACAAATTCCTAGAAGCCTACCAAGACTGACTCACGGATAGAAAAATCTTAAAAGAGCTATAATGACTGTAGAGATGGAATCAGTCAGAAACCTCCCAATAAACAAAAGACCAGAACCCGACAGATGGCTCCACTGGTGAATTCTACCAGACATTAAAAAAGAATTAACCCCAGTTTTTCTCAAACCCTTCCAAAGTATTAAAGAAGAGGAAACACTTTCTCACTTATTTTGTAATGTCAACATTACTCTGATATACTCTGATAACAAAACCAGGCAAAGATACTACTAGAAAATATAACTACCAACCAGTATTTTTTATGAATAATTATGCAAAAATCCTTAATATAATACCAGCAAATTGAATTAAGTAGCATAATAAAACTATGATACATCATAATCATTTCTAGGATAGTTCAACATTCTATAAAATCAGTCAGTGAAATGCATCATATTAGCATGATCATCTCAGTTGATGTAGAGAAGGCTTTTTGACAAAATTCAACAACTTTCATGATAAAAAACTCCCAACAAACTATGAATAGAAGGAAACTACCTCAACATAATGAAGGCCATTTGTAAAAAACCCAGAGCTCTCATCGTACTCAGTGGTGAAAGATTAAAAGTTTTTTCTCTAAGAACAGCAATGAAGAAAAGACTATATATTATCATGAGGTACCCAGGTTTGTCAAATTTGTAGAGACAGAAAGGAGAGTGATGGTTACTAAGGATTAGGGAGCAGGGGAAGGGGCTGAGGGGTTGGGCAGGGGTGGTGGAGGGGAGTAGGGAGTTACTGTTTACTGAGCTCTCTGTTTCAGTTGAGGGAGGTAAAAAAGTTCTGTAAAGAAGATGATAGTCATAAAAGAAAAAAAAGAAGATAGTCATGATGGTCACACAGCAGTAGTGTCTTTATATTTAATATCACTGAGCTGTACATTTCAAAATGGTTAGCCCTGGGCAGTATGGCTCAGTTGGTTGATTGTCATCCTGGGCACCGAAAGGTCACCAATTCAATTCTGGGTCAGAGTACATGCGGGCTCAATCCCTGGTTGAGTTGTTTGTGGGAGGCAAAAATTGATGTTTCTCTCTCCTTCTCTCCCTTTCTTTTCCCCTATCTCTAAAATCAATAAAAACATATTTTTAAATAAATTAATTTAATAAAAATTGTTTAAATGATTAAATTTTTATAGATAACAATAAAAAACAAGGAAATCAAGAGACAAGAACTGATTATTTAGAAATAAATAACTGAAATCACTATCTATATTTAAGTTCTAATACTAATTTAGAATGTAAAATTTATTTCTTAGAAAAGAAAGGCAAAAAGTAAAAGATATTTGAAAAATATAAAAGTAAAGTAAACCTAAGGAAAATAAGCGAAATTGTATAAATTATTAAAATAAAAGCAAAACATAAGAAATCACTCAAAAAAGTAAAATATACAAACTTTTGAAAAGTCTAAGCTGAGGGAAAAAAGCAAATACACAGAAAAGCTTAAAAAGCAGATTGGCCAAATAAGTATCAAGAGTATTTATTTATAACATCTAACACTTTCTAGAATATAAATGATTAAGATTGACTTAAGAAGATGTGAAAAATTATTAAATAATCTTAGAAGAAATTAAGAGGATATCAAAGATGTACAGTTTTATGAAGGACTTAGGCTCAGTTTTTTTGTATGTTGTGTTTTTTAAAATGGAGATATATATATTTTTCAATAATTATTGATCACTTAGTATTATGTATAAGATGTCACATTAGATACACATCAGTCAAAGCAAATCACATATGGTTTTATTTTGTTCTTATAGAAATTAAAATAATTTATTTGCTCAAGTTTACAGCCAGTAATTGTCAGAGTCAGGATCTGAAACCACACAGACTTACTAGAGAGCCTGCATGCTTAATCAGCCTCTTGCCACTGACAGCTGTCAAGTAAAATGGTCAAATGAAAATCACAGAAAAATCTGTACTTTTTCTTTGTCTTATGATATTTGTTGTAATTTTGTTCTTTTTCACCTAGGCTATGAAGACCTAGTATCTTATTTATCCCAGTATTCCCTTAAAGAACAGTCTTGTGGTACTCAGTGAAAGTTAGTTGACAAAAAACTAAATGAACAACATTTCTCTTCTCCTTCCTGTCTTTCACTGACTCTGTTCAGAGGAGCCCCGACCAGCGTGGAATGCTAGGATATTCAACATTCTATAAAATCAGTTCATGGCTCAATTCCAGGGCAGAGTACATGCCCAGCTTGGAGACTCAATCTCCATTGGGGGATGTGCAGGAGGCAACCAATCAATGATACTCTTTCATCACTGATGTTTCTATTTCCCTCTCCTTTCCTCTGTGAAATCAATAAGAATAAAAAGGAAAAAAAGAATAATCTTGATCTTCATACTATGTAACCGTTTCTGGACAGTTTCCTCTATATGGTCAAAGACCCATCATATAACATATCTCTACTTTATGTACCAAGAAAATGAAACATAGATCCAAAGTAACATGTACACAAGCTTTTTGTCTTTAAAGATTAAGGAATCCTATATAATAAAACACTAATATTGACCAAACGTCAGAACAACTGGTCGCTATGATGTGTACTGAGCACCAGGGGCAGACGCTCAATGCAGGAGCTACACCCTGGTGGTCAATGCATTGCCATAGGGGCTGTGCCCCTCAGCCAGAAGTTGGACTCATAGCTGGCGAGCGCAGTGGCAGTGGCAGGAGCCTCTCCTGCCTCCACTGCAGACAGGCAGTAAGGAGTGAGGGGTCCTGGACTGCAAGAGGGATATCTGACTGCTGGCTCCCAGACTGTGAGAAGGCACAGGCCAGGCTGAGGGGACACCCCTCATCCCCCGCACCATGCACAAATTTTGTGCATCAGTCCTCTATGTACTCTAATAATCTATCCCATTCACCAAACAATTGGGTAACAGTTGGATGCCCATCCATGGTGGAAGAGAAAGGGATTGTGAGCCCCTCTTTGTTTAAGCTGCAGAATGGAAGTGGCACTGCAGTCTCCTATCATTCTCTGAGCTGTCACAGGAGCCCCCATCCCCTGTGGAGGTATAAGATTTTTGGAACCCTATGATGCTCTCTTGTAAAGCCCTTCTCTGTGAATATGAGGGGATGACGGAGGCACAAGGAGCACCAACTATAACAACATAGAATAACTTTACAAGGTCAAAATCATATAACCCCAAATTGTAACATTTTCAAGCATGAGGCAGTATGGCCTGGCATGTGACCCCCCCACCCCCACCCCCTAGTGACTGTAACAGGTATGTAGGAGCAGATGACCTCATTCAGGGTATCCTATTAAAGCTCCACCTGGGAGAACCTGCAGGGACTAGAACCACAGTTAACCAGTGTTGTGAGTCAAGTTAGAGTTTTAATTAGCACTGTGGTTCCTACCAAAACCCCTGGGGTACTAGTTTGCTGAGTGACTCAGTCAGACAGGCCCCAGGGAAATGTCTGGATGAGGACCACCAATCTGCACTTCTATAGCCTTACCAATTGATTAACTGCTTTTCCCCATGTCTTTTTTTTCTCTTTAAACAATAGAGTTTCATGGAAACTGGTTTGGCTTAGTGGATAGAGTGTCTGCCTGTGGACTGAAAAGTCCAAGGTTCGATTCTGGTCAAGGGCATGTATCTAGGTTGTGGGCGCATCCCCACTAGGGGGCATGCAGGAGGCAGCTGATAGATGTCCTCTCTCATCGATGTTTCTAACTGTCTATCCTTCTCCCTTCCTCTCTGTAAAAAATCAATAAAATATATTTTAAAAAAAAATACAGTTTCATTGAGATGTAATTAATACACAGTAAACTGCTCATGTTTAAAGTGTACAATTAATAATAAGTTTGATATGTACATCAACTGTGAAACAATCACCACAACAATAGTCACCCTCGCCCCAAATTTTCCTTTTGCTACTGTTAATGTAAAAACATCCAAACCTGTAAAGAATTTTTGTGAATTTATTTAAGCCAAGCTATCAACAGCTGCCGGGAAGCAGAATCTCAATGAATTAGGATAATACTTCAGAGAATGGTTGTTTTTATCCTTGTTTTATAGATTAAGCAAGCAGGAGTGGGTGTGGGGAGAAGGCAGAAACCTCTGGGATTGGATAAAAAGTGAAATGAAAGACACATTGATACATAACTTGAGTAGGTAAAGGATAGTTTATAGTCAACTATTAACATGATAACAATAACAATGAAGGACTTTGTGTCTCTGTCCTGGAGCCTAGGGCATTTGGTTGTACCCTAAGGGGTCCAGAAAAAATGGAAGTTACCCTGACATTTCAATGATATGTTATCCTGGATGCAAAAAGATACAGTATTAAGTTCAGTTAAGGTAAAGGTCGACCTTGTCAGGGAAGATAAAGGGCTAGAAAGTGACTACCTACCTTAACTGCTTTTAGTTAAATTTCAGACCATCCTTTGTGGTTACTTTAGGTCTTTGAGTTTGCAAGACCACATGCAGGCCTTCCCTGAGCTTTTCAGGTTACCATGTGGCCACTTTCGTCCACACTACTTTATAATCCCTCTTCTGCCCCTCCCTAAATCCCTATTGCCAAGCTGCCAGTGATCTGCTTTCTATTATTAGTTTGCATTTTTGAGAGTTTTATATAAATGGAATGATTTGGGAACATTCATAAGTTTAAGATTACAATAAAAGAAAAATCTAAATTTAAGAAAAAATTTGGACAATAAAAGCTAATGTTTGTAACAGAAATAAAGTTGATATGTACATTTTTCTATAATACTTTTCCATGACTGGTCTTTTTTATATGAATTTCTTTTTTGCACTATTATTAAATAGTATAGCATACATAAACATGTTTCTTTTTAAATTAAAATTTCAGTAATCTTCTATTTTTATGACCAAAAGATACTGCCTGAACCCAAAGTTGTTTTACTTGATTTTGGTTTGCTTTTGTTTTTAATATTTTTGCAGAGCATATAGGATTGGGCAATGCAGAGATGTCAAAGTGTTTAGGCTGATATCCTTGGGAACTGTGGAGGAGATCATGTACTTACGGCAGGTATACAAACAGGTAAATATATTTCCCTTCTTTTAATTAAAAAGTAAACATTTGCCTGTTTTCAAAAATTAGAAACAAATGTGTGTAAAAATATATTTCAAATTTTACTCTAACTGTGATATGGCATTTGTTAAGATTATATATAAAAGGCTAAGTGTCCCTCTGACTGGTAGCTATGATGCACAATGACTACCAGGGGCAAACACTTTGACCAGTAGCTATGATGTGCACTAAACACCAGGGGGCAGACACTCAACACAGGAACTGCCATGATGCACACTGGCCATTTAAAAATAAATGGCACCATGGACCTGGCGCAGACAAACCAACACTCGGCTTCCCCCACAAGGGACATAGACCCCACCATGTCCCCAGAGCAACACCCTACCAAATCACAGCCAATGCTGCCAAGACCCCATGGCACAACATGTGGCCCACAGCCCAGCCCAGCCTAGAAACAGTCACTGTGGGCATAAGAAATGATATCACATAGCAATACCTGGCCTTCTTTCCCTAGCAACTAGCTTCCTTGGAGTTTCTTCAGCCCAGCAACCCAACTTGCTTTATACCCAGGTGCAAACATTTTACAGTTCAGTCAAATGTCTGTCAAGCATTTTCCCATGCTTCATCTCATTTCATCCTCACAGAAGTCCTGGAGTAGGTAGATAGGAGACTTAGTAGAATCCTATTTTCTTTTCATTAGCCAGAAAACAGAGATTTAGAAAATTTAGAAATTTGACCCTACTGAAAAGAAATAAGAAATGGTGAAACTTGAAAATGACTTCAGGTTTTCTCACTGCGCAAAATATAGTCAAACACTTCTGCAGTTAAATATTTTACTCTTTGTTCTCCCTGTGTGATGTACAATAATCTGCTTCATGTTGATATTTATTGTTGTGTTGCTGAAATTACCTGAAAGAGAAATTGGGGTGCTTTACTGGGCTGGAAAAAGTTTAGCTAAATCAGAAAGCAGGTCTAATTAAGCAAGTTTATATCCTGTCTTGTAAAAGAGTAATATGTAAATTGACTGTTCCTCCACTACACCCACCAGCCAATCAGGAGCAAGTATGCAAAACCCAACCAAGATGGCTATGGCCCCAGAGAAAGCAGGAGGGAGGCTTGGGTTGCCCCCGGTGATGGAGGAAGCCAAGCTTTCTGCACACCCTGGCCAGCACAGGCCTCCGATTAAAGCAACAAAGTTTCAATGGCTGCAGCCACAGAGCAAGCAGAAGGCTTGGCTCTGCTCCAGGCTACAAAGTTTCAGTTGTGGAAGATAAATAAATCCCAGATACCAGGGCCTCCACTTGTGTCGGCTTGCAAACCACCACAGACCCCTCGCCCAGGCCACCCCATGCCCCAAGGGAACCCCCACCCTGATCTGGGACACCCTTCAGAGCAAACCACCTGGCCCCCACCCATGCACCAGACCTCTATCCTATCTAATAAAAAAGTAATATGCAGATTGACCATCACTCCAACACACAAGATGACTGCCCTCATATGGTCAAAAGATCCTGCCCCCATGTGGACACAAGATGGCCACCTCAAAATGGCCAGCAGGGGAGGGCAGTTTGGAGGGACCAGGCCTGCAAGGGAGGGCAGTTGGGGGTGATCAAGCCTGCAAGGAAGGGCAGTTGGGGGGGGCCCAGACCTGCAGGGGAGGGCAGTTTTGGGTGACCAGGCCTCCAGGGGAGGGCAGTTAGGGGCAAACAGGCTGGCAGGGGAGCAGTTAGGCATTAACCAAGCTGGCAGGGAGTGGTTAGGGGTGATCAGGCTGGCAGGCAGAAGCAGTTAGGGGCAATAAGGAAGGCAGACAGGTGAGCAGTTGGGATCCAGCAGTCCTGGATTGTGAGAGGGATGTCTGATGGCCTAAGCGAGCAGTTGGACATCCCTCTAGGAGTTTCAGATTGGAGAGGGAGCAGGCTGGGCTGAAGAACACCATCCCCCCCTCGCATGAATTTCATGCACTGGGCCTCTAATCTATATAATAAAAGCCTAAGTGAGTGTTATGGCAGAACAATCAGAACAATGATCAGTTGCTATGATGCGCCCTGACCACCCGGGGGAAGATGCTCAACACAGAAGTTGCCCCCTGGTGGTCAGTTTGCTCCCACAGAGGGAGTGCCACTCAACCAGAAGCCGGACTCACAGCTGGCTAGAGAATTGGCGGTGGCAGGAGCCTCTCCTGTCTCTGCAGCAGTGCTAAGGAGCAGCAAGCTGATTGGTAAGGAGCAACGAGCACGGAAGCAGTAAGGAGCAAGGGTTCCCAGAGTGCAAGAGGGCATAGGCTGGGCTGAGGGACCCTCCCACTCCTAGTGCACAAATTTCATGTACCGGGCCTCTAGTATACATATAAAAGGCTAGTTTGACTCGTACAAGTGTGATACATATAAAGCTCTTGCTGGTGCCAATTGCATGCATGTGTTTTGATCTGTCAATGTCGATCATGAATTTGGTTGACAATTCTATTATAGAAAAAGGGCGAATAGCAATATTAAAATATTTCTTTTAATTAATTTTCTTTCAACATGCACAAATCTGTGCACTGGGCCACTAGTACTTCTATAAAACAGATTCTTAAGTTCATTGAATTTTAAAGCTGAAAGTTTCTTACAGCAATACTTCTTAAACTTTAATGTGCACATGAATCATCTAGGGGATCCTTAAAACACAGCTTCTGATTTAGTCGGTCTGGGTGGACCCCAAGATTCTGCATTTTTAAAAAATATATACAGTGGTACCTCAAGATATGAGTGCCCTAACATACGAGATTTTTGAGATACGAACCGTCGAGCGAGCGATTTTCGCTTTGAAATATGAGCAACATTTGAGATAGGAGTAATCGTGCAGATCGGCCGGCTGCACACAACCCACCAGTTTACTGCGACTCGAGCGTCTCATAGTTTCCCACGCCTCAAGGTTACGGAACGAATTAAACTCGTATCTCGAGGTACCACTGTATTTTTATTGATTTCAGAGAGGAAAGGAGAGGGAGAGAGAAATAGAAATATCAATGATGAGAGAGAAACACTGATTAGCTGCCTCCTGCATACCCCACACCTGGATTGAGCCCACAACCCAGATAGATGCCCTGACCAAGAATTAAACCATGACCTCCTGGTTCATAGTTCAATGCTCAACCATGGAGCCACATCGGCCAGGCAAGATTCTCATTTTTAACAAGCTCCGAGAAGTGCCAACACAACTAGTTTGTATAGCACAATCAGAGTAGCGAGGTTACGGTTTCCCAGACTGTGGACCAAGACAATGATATGCCACTGATGGGATACAAGTGCACTGGGACATCCATCCCACAGCTCTGAGCAGCAAGATGGTCAAAGCCAGCTTTGAGTAACAACTTCTGTTTATTCATGTGTTGTGTATGTTACCATTTTCTATATTTCCCATGACCTGAAAAAAAGTGAGGAGAAGTGCCTTAGAGATAGTGAATGCAACTGCTTCATGTTATACATAATGAAACTGGGACCCAGAAACATACCAGTAAATAGAATTATAGGAATCAGGCTCAGGGCCCTAACTACTATGCTGGTGCTTTTAGCATTTATCTAAAATTGCATTAATTCTTTAATATCCTTAGGGTATCAATTACTATTCCAGTTATGCCTCTAAATAAACAAGGTTTGTTTAGTTTATAATTGCTGACTTAAGATTTGGAATGAGGTTCAAGTTTAATTATAAATGTTAAATTTGAATTACTCCCTATATATTTAGTTGGCATTTCTTTAAGAGCAAACATCTGCCACATGTGGTGGTAGTTAACCTAAGAATGATCCAATCTTAAATTAATGCTGTTTTCTTAATTCTAAAAATAGATCTGTACACAGCAGTTTTTGTTTTCTCTTAAAGCATTTAGCTCTATAAGAAGCCTTTCATCTTTTTGTTCCCTGGTATAGCACAACTACTTAAAAATTAGTTTTTTAAATATGTTTAACCAATCTTGGAAAAAAATAGAATACTATTTTTTCAATTTAGGAGCAGTTCTATAGAATAATATCTTAGTCTATCACAAGTAAGAGTCTTTCCTCAATCGTGTAATTTTTCATAGTCCTGCTACTACATATGCACAAAGTGGGGCAGAAGCAGGTTTACAATTGTTCATATGGAAAATAATACAATAATTAATAAATAATAATACAAAAATAAACTCTGTGTTTCATGTACTCACAACTGTAAGCCTAATTTTGTCCTACACTGAATATAGTTTTTAACTATTAATCTGACTTTAATGAGATAAAATGGCCTATTATATAATGTATATTACATACTGTATAATAAAAAGGCTCCAGAAGATGATAATTTAAGTTTTCAGAACTTTGTAGGATCTAGTTATTTATTAAAATAGTTTTTAAATGTAAGCCATTTAGGAAAGATTCAGCCATACAGCTTGGTAGGCACTAATATAAGATAGCAATCGTGAGGAAATGAAAAGATTGATTGGACTTTGAACCAAGGGTGCATATGACATACACACTCTAGCCTCCCACGTGTTTCTCAGATCTTTGGGGGAAAATAAATATCCAAAAATAACTTTTAGAAAAAAATGAAACACCTCTAAAAATGTTGGAAAACAAGAAGAGTTTACTCTGTAGTCCAGAAATTATGAGGAATCCCGAAAAACAGAAAGCAAATGGGATCAGATTAGATTTAGAAACCAAACTAAATTCAGTCAGGAAACACCTACTGAAAAGGGTAGGCGTAACTCTTGGATATTCCAAATTTAGAGTTACCAGATACTAAAAAAATAAGGGAGCTTAGAAGTAACTGTGATACCCTCTCTTTGGGATATTGTTGATGACCTAACAAGATGGTTTAATCCTTACAGTATTATCCCTTTGGTCTGAATTTCAGCCAACAGAGGTGTCTGCCCACAAGAAAGACAATAATTAGAAATAGTAGGATCAAAGAAGCAAGGTAGAGCAGCATTTTGCTGAAATGAAGAAAAAGAAAGTTCTTCTCATTGCCCAGAAAATTGCAGCTCCCCACTTTGTTTTTTTTTAATTTAATAAATCTTTATTGTTCGGATTATTACAGTTTTTTCCTCCCCCTCCCATAGCTCCCCTCCACCCAGTTCCCACCACACCCTCTGCCCTTACCTCCCCCTCACTGTCCTCATCCATAGGTGTATGATTTTTGTCCAGTCTCTTCCCACATCCCCCACACCTCTTTCCCTCTGAGAATTTTTATTCCACTTCCTTTCTATGCCCCTGATTCTATTATATTCACCAGTTTATTCTGTTCACCAAATTTTTAATTCAATTGGTTTTTAGATTCACTTGTTGATAGATATGTATTTGTTGTTCATAATTTTTATCTTTACCTTTTTCTTCTTTTTCCTCCTCTTAAAGAATATCTTTTAGCATTTCATATAATACTGGTTTGGTGTTGATGAACTCCTTTAATTTTTTCTTATCTCTGAAGCTCTTTATCTGACCTTCTTTATCATATCATTCTGAATGATAACTTTGCTGGGTAATCTTGGTTGTAGGTCCTTGCTATTCATCACTTTGAATATTTCTTGTCACTTCTGTCTGGCCTGCATAGTTTTTGTTGAGAAATCAGCTGACAATCATATGGGTGCTCCCTTGTAGATAATTAAACTGTTTTTCTCTTGCTGCTTTTAATATTCTCTTTGTCTTTTGCTCTTGGCATTTTAATTATGATGTGTCTTGGTGTGGTCCTCTTTGGATTCCTTTTGTTTGGGGTTCTCTGTGCTTCCTGGACTTGTAAGTCTATTTCTTTCACCAGGTAGGGGAAGTTTTCAGTCATTATTTCTTCAAATAGGTTTTCAGTATCTTGTTCTGTCTCTTCTTCTGTCCCTCTCCTGCCCCCCCCCCCCCATAATTTGGATGTTGGCACACTTGAGGTTGTCCCAGAGGCTCCTTACACTATCTTCAAATTTTTGGAGTCTTTTTGCTTTTCCGGTTGAGTGTGTTTTGCTTCTTTGTACTTCAAATCTTTGACTTGATTTTTGTGGTCCTCTAGTCTGCTGTTAGGTCTCTGTATAATATTTTTTATTTCAGTCATTGTATGTTTAATTTCTACTTGGTCCTTTTTCATATCCTTGAGGGTCTCACTCATATTCTTGAGGGCCTCACTAAATTTGTTGGTGGTTTATAGAAAAATTTGAAAAAGAATTAACCGTGGTTTTGAATTCTACTTCCAGTCGTTTGCTTTCCTCCATTTCTCTCATTTGTGATCTGTTTCTTTGTCTCCGCATTTTCACTGCTTCCCTGAGTTGGTAGAGTAGTTTTGTGTGCTAGGTGTCCTATAGGGCCCAGTGGCTCAACCTCCCTAGTTACCTGAGATTGACACTCTTGGTACACCCCTTTGTGGACTGTGTGCACAGTTGTATTGTAGTTAAGCCTTGATTGTTGTTGGTATCACTGGGAGGAATTGATCTCCAGGCCAATTGGCCATGAGGATCACCTGTTTCTATGCTGGGAGAACTTCTGTGTTGGAGACACCCTTATGAAACAAGACTTACAAAATTGCAAAAGCCTCTGTTCTCAACTTGGATGGAGCAGAGTCTCAGGGCAGAGCAGACAGCCTTGGCTTCCCATCAGCTCTGCCCTCTGAGATCCCTGGGTGTCAGTGTCCCTCACTGCAAGCGCCTCTGAGAGAAAGCTGCCCTTGTGTTTCACCCACTGCCAGACAGACAGTCCAGATCCCCCCCCTTCCCCCCTCCCCCAAGGAATCTGAGTTCCCATAGTCTCGCCGGAACTGGAGTTCAGCATAGTCAGGAGCTTCCGTCTCCCTCCCACTTGAGAAAGCCAGCTGTGCACTCAGCAGTCAGTCTTCTCTGTGCTTGTGCGACTCCGGACCTCTGCCTTCCCCAGCTTCCCTGAGTCCAGTGTGCTTTTCTCTCTTCCCAACAGTCCAGATTCCCCCAAAATGAGTCTGGGTCCCCAGGGTCTTGCCCAGAACTGGAGTTCAGCACAGTCAGGAGCCTCTGTCTCCCTCCTGCTTGAGAAAGTCAGTCACACACTCAGCTGCCAGACCTCTCCATGCACATCTCCATACCTCAGCCTTTTGCAGCTCCTCTGAGTCTCAATGTGCTTTTCTTTTTCCTTCTAGTTGTAGAATTTCCATTCAGCCAGCTTTCCTGTGGTTCTGGATGGTGTCCATTTTGTCTTTTAGGTGTAGTTTTGAAATTGTTGAGTGAGGCAGCAATTTAAGTGTTTACCTATACTGCCATCTTGGTTTCTCGCACCTCCTCACTTTGAATAGTCACTGTAGTAAGATGAGATAAGCATAATATTAAAAGACAGATGAATACCCAACAAAAATAATTATTCAACAATTTAGGAAAATAACCACAGAAAATGGCCCTCAAAGATATCAGATCCTAATCCCTGGAACCTGTAAATGTTATTTTATATGGGAAAAAGGTGTCTTTGCAGTTATGGTTAAATTAGTGATTTTGAGATTGGGAGATTAGCCTAGTTTATCCAGGAGTGGCCCAACTCATAATTGGCCTTTTAAGAAAGAATCAAAGGGAAATCTGACACAGACAGAAGACAAGGCAACGTAGCCACAGAGGCAGATATTGGCATAATGTAGTCACAAACTAAGGGATGCTGGCAGCCACAGGAAGCTGGACGAGGCAAGGAATAGTTTCTCCCCAAGAGCGACTCGAGAAGGCATGACCCTGCCAAAACCTTCTTGTCAGCCCAGTGACACAGATTTCAGACTCCTGGCCTCCAGATTCTAAGAGAATACATTTCTGTTTTTTAAAACACTAAGTTTATGGTACTATTACAGGAATCATAGGAACTATTGCAGGCACTCCAAAAAAGAAGTAACCTCAGAGAAAATAAAATTAATAGAAGAGATTATGAAAGAAATATAAAGAATATATTCAAACAGTGAGGTTGTAGGACCTTGGAAACCAGAACAGAGTACTAGGAAAAATAATCCCTAACAATGAAAAACTCCAAAGATAGGCTGAGTAGCAAAGAGCAAAGTTTTCATCTAAAAGAAAGCCACACAATTCTATATTACAGAGTAAAAAGAAAGACAATACATGGAAGAAGAGTTAGGGGGCATGACAGCTAGATCTAGAAGTTGCATATCAGCCTTTGTATGTTTTTTTAATTAAAAAAAATTTTAAATTACACTTTACATTTAGTATTATTTTGTATTAATTTCAGTTGTACCCACATAGTGGTTAGCCACCATTATCAGTCTTATAGTTGAAGAAGAGAACAGAAGGAAAAGAAAGGGAAAAGCCCCAAGTAAAAGAAACATGTAAAATATAGAGAGCAAGCCCTGCAGAGTAGCTCAGTTGGTTCGAGCATTGCCTGAATCTACCAGGGTTGTAGTTCCATCTGGTCAGGGCACATACAAGAATCAACCAATGACTGCATAAGTAAGTGGAGCAACGCATCGATGTTTTTTCCTTGCTCTCTCTGAAATATCAATAAAGGAAAAAAAATAAAAAGGAAGAGAACAAGTCCATAGCAACTGTCCTTCAGGTTTGGAACATTGCATGTAATCTAAAGTTTGGCATTCAGAAATTTATCTTTTATAGATATATTTAGAAATATGCTTTTATTTACAGAAGAGTTGTGAGAACAGCACAAAGAATTCTGAATTAACTTCATCCAAATTTCCCAGTTGTTCACATTTCACCCCATTTTTTTCTCTTTCTCTCAATTGTGATCTTTATTCTTTTTCTGAACCATTTGAAAGTTGCTGGTTTATTACCTCTAAATTTCTAGTGGATTTCCCCTAAACAAGGACATTCTCTTATTTATATGTACATAATAAAAGTAGTGTTATGCTTGCCCTGGCTGGTTGGCTCAGTTGGTTGTAGCATTGTCCCATGCACCAAAAGGTTGGGGGTTCAATTCCTAGTCAGGGCACATACCTGACTCTGTCTCTCTCTCTCTCCCTCTTCCTCTCCCTCTCTTCCCTTTCCCCCCTCTGTCTAAAATCAATAAACACATCCTGCAATGAGGTTAAAAAAAATAATTTTATGTATTATAGACACTTAGTTTTAAATATTGTTCTGCAACTTGCTTCCTCCCCCCCCCCACACACACACCTGTCCTCTTGGAAACTCAAGTTATCCAAATCAAGAAACTAACAGTGATATATTATCTTGTAATCCACAAAACCCATTTGGATTTTACCAGTTGTCCTAATAATGTCTCCTTTTTCTTAACTGGCTCAAGATCCAAACTAGGATCATGGTTACATTTCTTTTTGTGTCTCTTTGTTTCCTTACCTCTGGAATAAGCTTTCTGTGGCTTTCATGTTCTTGATAGTTTTCAAGAATGAGACCTCCCCGTGTAGCATTTCCTTCATTATCAGTCCATTGATGTTTCCTCCTGCCCAGACTCCAGTCCAGAAGCCTTGCCATGAACAGTATGAAGCAATTCTATGCTCTGTTCATTGCATTGGTCAGAAGGTATATGGTGGTGCCCAGACCCAATGTTGGTGATGTTAACCTTGATCACCAAGCAAGTTTGTGTCTGCTGGCTTTCTCTACAAGTTGCCATTTTTTTTCTGGTTGTAATTGATAAATATATTATGGAGACATTTCTGTTATTATGCTAATGTTCTGTCTCTCATCAAACCTTATTCATTGGTCTTAACATTCACTGCTGATTCCCTCCTGAATCAGCTACCACTGAATGGTTGTCAGATGGTGATTTTTCTGTTTCCATTATTCCTGCTTTTTAAAAATTTGTTGGCATTCTACCATGAGAGCTTATTTCCCCTTGTCTTCTATTTATTTAATCTGTATGGACTCATGGGTTCCTTTTTTAGTAACATTACAACTCCTTGTTTATGGTAGGTCCTCGGGTTATATCGGAAATATGTTCCGACGGTGCAATGTAACAAAATTTTCGCCCTAAGCCGGAACCCACCTACATAAGCACCTACATCACTCAAATGGAGCACATACACAGCAGTAATGAAGTGAAGCAGTAAAAGAAATGTAAAAGAAAGATAACAATTCCTGACCTTTACTTGTGGTAAATAAATAATAAAAACATAAAGAACATATGTACATACATTGAAATGACGGAACTTTATATATATATATATATAAAATGGGAGATGGCAACATAACCACAAGTAACCACGAAATGATGTATGTCAAGTCCAACATAACCCGAGGACTGCCACCGATATTCAAACTACCTCATTTTTGACCAGTGGGAACCCTATCAAGGTAGCATCTGTCATTTTGACAGGCCTCCATAATCCTGTCATTTTGACAGGCCTCTATAATTCTGTCATTTTGACAAGCCTCATAATTCTTTTTGCACTTCTTACTTTGGTACACTGAAGAGTGGTCCCCCAAAGATATCCACATCTTAATCCCCTTAAACTACTGGATTATTTGGGTGGGCCCAATGTAATTATAATGATCCTTATGTGGGGAGAGGGCAGGAGGATCAAATAAAGAGGAGATATGAGGGCAGAAGAAGAGGGTCAGAGAAAAGGACATGAAGATGCCACACTGCTAACCTTAAAAATGGAGGAGGAGGTCATGAAATTCTTAACATGATGAGCATTCCTTCTTTTCTTTTGTATTGTGAAAAAATCCAAGCATTTTGTTGCCTTATATGAGTTTTTCTTAAGCTGGAAACTAAGCTACATTTTCCAGTTACTAGTTTTTCCCTACTCTCTTGAATTCCAATGTTGTTTAAAATATACAGAGTTAGCCTACAGATGGATTCATCTGCCTTTTCTTTTACTGGAACCACTTTGGAAAACTCATTTTAAGAACAAAATACCATGCCTTTTATAAATTTTGTGATAAAATGTTGGTATTACACTTATAAGATTCAGATTTAATGTTTACATATTATTTTTGGTAATTATATTTAACTAGTGGCCCAGTGCATGAAATTCATGCATGGAGGGAGGGTGTCCCTCAGCCCAACCTGTGCTCTCTCCAATCTGGGACCCTTCTAGGGATGTCCGACTGCTGGTTTAGGCCCGCTGGGATTGTGCCTAAACCGGCAGTTGGACATCCCTCTTGCAATCTGGGACCACTGGCTCCTAACTACTCACCTGCCTGCCTGCCTGATCGCCCCCAACTCCGCCCCCTTGCTGGCCTGCTTGCCCCCAACCGCCCTCCCCTGCCAGCCTGCTCACCCCCAACTTGCCCCCCCTGCCGGCCTGCTTGCCCCAAATTGCCCCCATCCCCCGCTGGCCTGATCACCCTTAACTGTGCTCCCCTCCTGGCCTGATTGCCCCTAACTGCCTCGGCCTTGGCCCCGTCACCATGGGTTTGTTTGGAAGGATATCCGGAAGACCACCAGGTCTAATTAGCATATTACCCTTTTATTAGTATAGATAGTGCTAATACAGTGTTTAAGATAAAGTCAGTAGCGAGGGTAAAATCATTGGTAACGAGACCATCCGGTGCATCAACTGCTATTTTGGCTTCTATATTCCCGGAAGGATAGCCCATACTTCTGGGACATTGATATTGAATTGATTAAACTGATATGTTGATCCATAACTTTTTCAAACTAAGGTCACAAGAGTCTTGTTTTAAGAGTAACATCCTGGAAGTGAAAAATTATTTATTACAAATAAATTTTGGATTTAGCCCAAATGTATGCCTATATTATTTCTATAAATTCTAGAAATGACACTTCCTAGCTGGGTAGCTGTGGCCAAGGCACTTAATTGCCCTAAATATAAGTTCCTTTATTTCTAAAATAGAACAAATCCAGTTTCTTTATTTCTGAAAGGGAAATAATATAAATAGAAGAGTAACATGCTAATTGACTGTATCTTCAGGACACCCACCAGCCAATCAGGATGGGTTAATTTGCATACATGGGCACCGAGTGGTCAGGGATGGGATGGGGCATTTGCCTTGTCACCATGGTGACAATGCAGGCATCCTGCACCATCCCAGCCGCTCTGGGTCTCTGAGCAGCATAGGAAGGCACAAAGGTGGCTCCCTGCCAGAGCAGAAAGGCAACTCCAGCCAGAGGGAAGGCAGTGCTGGCAACCAAGGAAAGGAAGGCCCATTCTGACACGAATCTTCATGCATCAGGCTTCTACTGTGTGTGTGTGTGTGTGTGTGTGTGTGTGTGTGTGTGTGTGTGTGTGTATTTGTTAATTCTCACCTGAGGATATATTTCCCATTGACTTTTAGAGAGAGTGGAAGGGAAAGGGGGGAGTGGGCTGCTGGGGTGGGGAGAGAGAGAGAGAGAGAGAGAGAGAGAGAGAGAGAGAGAGAGAGAGACATTGATATGAGAAAGACACATTGATTGGTTGCCCCCTGCACGAGCCCTGATCAGGACCAGGGATCGAATTTGCCACCCAGGTATGTGCCCTTGACTAGAAATCAAACCCTCAACCCTTCAGTGTGTGGACTGATGCTCTACCTCTGACACACAGCAGCCAGGACAGGAGTTAATGTCTTATATGGTTGTAAGGGATTAAATGAGAGAATGTAAAAATGCTTTACATGTAATAAGTGTTTGATAAATAGGAACTATTAAGAATAATTTTAGTTGCCTAGAGTAATTTATTATAGTACAAATCAACTCTGATAATCACAATAACATGTGATTTCTTACTAATCCTTCTATCAACAATAGACTGAAGTTGTTTTCATTCTGTGCATTTTTTTGTTTCTTACAAGTAACTTAAAAATATACATGGGGTTAATCAGATTGTATTTACATTATATTCATTAAAAATAGCCAGTAAATAGACACATTGATATTGATACAAAAATGGCATATTTCCTTAAGGGTTCCATGTTAATATTCTTTCTATATTCAGAATTATTTCAAAGATGCAATGTTTCTAAACCGTGAATGGATTCTTGCTGTTAGTTGACAATGTAACCATGGCCAGTTAGTTTGACATCAATATGGTTATATTATAATTACTTAAGATTATAATTTAACTTTGATAATGTAGTAATTATTTCTATCAGTTTTAGTAGTTCCCATTGTAATAGTAATCAGGAAAGGAGAAAAGTGAATCCAAATGTATGCCTATATTATTAAATATTTTATGTTAGGTGGATAGTCCTTCAAGATGTGATCTTGACTGAGTTGGTAGAAATATATAAAATAGTCTTCTTCAATAAGACTGGCCAGATTATTATTATTTCACCATAATGGCAACATCTGCTAGGAAAATTAAAATAAAATTTCCTCCCTAAGGAGAATCTGCCTGCTCCAGCTAAAGCTGTGTATATACATGGAATGCCAGGAAATTCTGACATATTGTTGGCACAAATACTTCAAAAATATCTTGTGTTTTTTTCTGTTTTAGCAACTTCAGTGTGTGGTGGTTGGAAGCGAAAATGCCAAGCGATATTTTGAAGCAGTTCAAGGATCAAAAGAGCATCGAGGAGAGCTTTTTGGACTCCATAATCTCTTCATACTGAGGCCCCAAGGGTCTTGTCTGACAAAGGACATCCTGGAGGTTTGAAATTGTTCTCTGACCTTTCCAATATTTTAAATACAGTTTTCTCTCTCAGGAAACTTGAAATATAATTGCTAGTACCTTTTCAGAGAAATTTGTGGTTTTGTTCATAAAAAATGCCTTATGTTTACAATCTCTACTTCTTGAGAAATAAGAAATTAGTTATTGTACCTCTATACTAAGATTTTCCCATGCATACTAATAAATAATCTATAAACACAAATACAGATACATATACTAGATAGTGTGATCGCCAATGCCAATTTCAGACTGGGGAAAGAGAAGTCTATTATTTTGAAATAGCTGTTGAAGTCAGAACCTAAAAAAAAAAAGAGAGAGAGAGAGAGAGACTTTCCTAAATAAACAAAAGTATAAAATGTATTTTGATTAAAAGTTACCAAATATTCCCTGAGATGCACTCCCATGTCTCATGGAGATTTTTGTTTTCTGTTCCCAGTAAGAATTCCACACCAATATTTCAAACTCTCCTAATCATGTTCATCCTCAGCATACAGATGTTTCTTATTCTTCAAATGAGATATTTATATCCTTTAAAAAAATCTTTTAAATTCTTTAATATACCACACTGAAGCTATTAACCTATTTTCTAGTTGATATTTAATATTATAAATCCCTGGACTATCATTTTTTTTCAAACCAGCCCCCTGCTCCCGTCATATAGATGAAAAAACTGAATCTTAGAATTAAGGATATTTTCCTTAATTTTCAGGACTTTGTAATAAAACTTTAATACATACTCTATACTTCATTTATTCATTAGGTAACATAAAAATATTTCAAGGAACAATTGGTCCCTGTCTTTAAAGAACTTAGGCCATCTTGTGGGAGATGGGAGAGAACATTTACATAATGAAATGTAACATCAGAAAGCGTATGTGCTAAGCAGTAGTAGTATGACTCTAGCTGAATGCTAGTAAGTGAACACTAATTCATGACTAACAGGGAAGAGCATATCGTTTGTACATTGTGACAACAATCTGTTACATCTGTTATATCATTGCCGGTGTCTAATGCTGAATTTTATATTATAGTAACTGATTCTGAATTGAGTGACCCATTTAAAGTTCCTTTCTTTGAATATGCTCTTTCTTGCTATAGACTTGTCTTCCCATTTCTTTTCTCTCATCTATGGAATATTCCTGTATGACCTCCAGGGTTCTTTCAGACCTTGCCTCCATCTCAGAGTTTTAAGCAACATATCAGCCGTTGAAATCTTTATCTATAAAATACACTGGCATTATATTACTTATGCCATTTTTGCCAAAGTTTAGTTCTCTATTTTATGAGAATTGCCACCTCTTCTTTGTTTAAACAAGGGTTAGGTAAGACATATCTGTGTGACAAGTTATTAAATAGAACTTCCTCTAGTTCTCTGGGTGTCCCAGGTATGTTTTTATTTCTTCTCTAGGAGTGTCTGTTTACTAATGACAGGACTCCCAGGCTTTATTTCGTTTATGGTTCTTGCTAAGCATATCATTGGCATTCAGTTATTAAATATTGAGTTAAAGTTGTTCATTTGTTGTCAACCAGATTTTAAATTATTCAGGCCTTGTTAAATGCATGCTGCTTTTGGCCAAACAGTGTTTTAAAATGTTATTATGCTAAGCCCTCTATAATGAAAGCATGTATCATAACATAAAAGATGAATTTCACTTCTTGTGATACATTTTAATTTTTAAAAGGTATAATAAGTCCCTTTAAAATGTTTTAAGATGTAGAACTTACAGAACATTTTTAATCTGATGATTTCTGAGCAATTGAGTTATATTTTTCATTTACTTTTTAAATCTATATCATAGTTTCTCTTTAGAATTAGTGAGAGTTCATTTCACAAATATTTATTGAATATATACTAAATGTCATAGAACTAATTATACAGAAATGAATAAAATACACCCCCCCCCAAAAAAAAATCCTGCCTATAAAAAAAATTCTATCTGCAGGGACAAATAATAAGCAGAAAAAAATAAGTGAAGCTTACACTATATTATGCTGATAATATCCAAGGCTAAAAATAGAGCAGGTAGGAGATGAATAAGTTCTGAGATCTAATGCCCAGCACAGTGATTAGAGTCAATACTACTAAATATTTTAAAATTTCTGAGGGGCAATATCATAAATGTTCTCCCACCACACACAGAAAATGATCATTATGGAGCATGATAGAGATGTTAGCTAAAGCTACAGTGGTAATCATATTGTAGTATATAAATGTATCACATCAACATGCTGTGTACTTTAAATGTGTACAGTGTTATATGTAAACTACAATTAAAAAAATAAGAGTGGGAAGGAAAATAGGGAGGCTGTCAGAGAAACCATATTCCAATTGTAAATGGAGTGGCCCAGGAAGAGCTCACTGTGGGACTGCATTTGATCCTTTGAAGAGGAAGATGTGATTTGGACAAAGGAACAAGTGCAAAGGCCCCGAGGGAGAAGAGTAATCAGCATGATTCAAATGGCAGGAAGGCCCAAGTGGCTGGAGTGGAGTTGGTGAGAGAGCGAGATAGGGCCAGAGACCTGACAGGAAGCAGGGCATACAGGAACTTTGACTCTGACTTTGAGGGAGCCAACAAGTGATCAGAGGGTTATGAACAGAAGCATCATCTGATCTGCTTTCCTGGATTAATATTAAGAACTAGAGGGGGAGGCGGGGATATCCTTCAGCCCAGCCTGTTCCCTCTCCAATCTGGGACCTCTTGACCTATCTGGATCGGGCCTAAACAGGCAGTCTGGCATCCCTCTCACAATCCTGGCTCCTAACTGCTCACCTGCCTGCCTTCCTGATTGCCCTTAATCCTTTCTGTCTGCCAGCCTGATCCCCCCTAACCACTCCCCTGCCAGCCTGATTGATACCTAAATGCTCCCCTTGCCAGCCTGTTTGCCCCTAACTGCCCTCTCCTGTAGGCCTGTTTACCCCTAATTGTCCTCCCTTGCAGGCCTGGTCACCCCTAACTGTCCTCCCTGCAGGCCCGGTCACCCCTAACTACCCTCCCCTGCAGGCTTGATCACTCCCAACTGCCCTCCCCTGCTGGCCATTTTGTTGTGGCTATCTTGTATCCACATGGGGACAGGATCTTTTGACCATATGGGGGCAGTCATCTTGTGTGTTGGAGGGATGGTCAATCTGCATATTACTCTTTTATTAGATAGGATAGGGGCCTGGTGCATGGGTGGGGGCCAGCTGGTTTGCCCTGAAGGGTGTCCCTGATCAGGGTGGGGGTTCCCTTCGGGTATGGGGTGGCCTGGGCGAGGGGTCTGTTGTGGTTTTCAGGCCAGTCACACCCCCTGGTGACCTAAGCGGAGGCCCTGATATCTGGGACTTATTGATCTTCTACAACTGAAACTTTGTAGCCAAGTGCTCGCTCTGTGGCGGCAGCCATTGAAATTTTGTTGCCTTAAGCAGAGGTCTGGGCTGGCCAGGGTGTGCAGAAAGCTTGGCTTCCTCCATCGCCGGGGGCAACCCAAGCCTCCCTCCTCCTCTCTCTGTGGCCTTAGTCATCTTGGTTGGGTTAATTTGCATTAATTAAATGATTGGCTGGTGGGCATGGCTTGTTGGTGTAGCAGAGGTATGGTCAATTTGCATATTACTCTTTTATTAGATAGGATTAGACAGCAGAAGTACAAGAATGGAAACAAGAAGTGAGGTAGGGCCGAGACCGGTTTGGCTCAGTGGATAGAGCATCAACTTGTGGACTGAAAGGTCCCAGGTTTGATTCCGGTTGGGGGCATGTACCTTGCTGTGGGCACATCTCCACTGTGGGGTGTGCAGAAGACGGCTGATCGATGTCTCTCTCTCATCGATGTTTCTGACTTTCTATCTCTCTCCCTTCCTCTCTGTAAAAAATCAATAAAAAATATATTTAAAAAAAAAAACAAAAAACAAAACACCTTTAAAAAAAAAGAAGAAAAAGAAGAAGAAGAAGTGAGGTAGGAGGGTAATGCAATAACCAGCTCAGAGATGGCATGGTTCGGGCCAGGGTGATAGTGTGATGGGCCAGAGGGCAGGAAAAAGGCAGAGACATTAACCATGTCTTTGAGGTGCTGGGCTGCCCTGCAGAAGGAAACTACAGTTGCCTGTTGCTGCCACAAAGGGGTTCTGATCACTTTGAGGGTTTCTGGCACTACCAGTTGTAGCTGTTGAGCCATTTCGCACCTGACGGAAAGATGAAAGTCAGTCGTGGGAAGGAGGCTCCCCACTCCTTTGCAGTAATAGCTTCCAGGCATTGCAAGAGAAAGTATGGCAATGTAGGAACTATTTATCATGCTCTAAAGATCTGTAGGGGAAATTCTCACTTGTTGCCCAGACACAGTAGCTGGAACCATGCTATTGGTATGTCTATGTATTCATAAGCTGGACATTTGTAACTCTGATGATAGTAGTATTATTTCCCCTCATTCTATCAACAAATAAAGCATTAAAAGATAAATATATTAATTTCCTT
Organism: Lasiurus cinereus; assembly: GCA_011751065.1. NCBI lineage: Eukaryota > Metazoa > Chordata > Mammalia > Chiroptera > Vespertilionidae > Lasiurus > Lasiurus cinereus. The sequence goes on along the minus strand of JAAGEH010000034.1, from coordinate 1,376,642 downwards.
TTGAAGAAAATTTAATATTCTAGAATTCAGGCAATGAAATACCTCTGCTAAATAATATACCAAAAGCTTTATGTGCATAAACTAGAGGTACAGTGCATGAAATTTATGCAGGGGGTGTGGGGTGTCCCTCAGCCCAGCCCTGTGCCCTTTCATAATCCGGGACTCCTCGGGTAGGCTCCCTAGTCCTGGCCAGCCATCAGGGCCTATTTGGGCTTTTCTTTCCCTGGCTGCTGGCAGCTGGCCCACCCCCACTGCTGCCACTGCTTTCCATCTCATCAGTGCAGTGCTGTTCCTTTTCCCCCACCACCAGTTGCCCCTCTGCAGGTGACAGGCATGGGATGTGATCGCTTAGCTGGCCTGGCGCTAGTGCGTGTCATACATAGCATGGTTGTCTGGAAGGTTGTCCGGATGGTTGTTCTGATATTCGGTCATTTGGTCGATTTGCTAATATGCTTTGGTTATTATAGATATTTCCCAAAAGATATAGCAAACCTGTTATATAATTAAGACCTTTTTAAGTTTCATACTAGGATGTGCCTTTTCATTTTGAGGTCTACTATACCTAAGGAATCAATAAACCTTTTAATAAATATGAACAATAAATACATTAGCAATATAGGCTATAATATCAAGGTCTCAGTATTCAACATTATCTGTGCTGTTTGAAATGTGGACCGTATGTCCTTACTATAATTATTACATAGACATAGTTATTATGGAGTCATTACTGTATGTATACATATAACATTTTCCCATCCTCCCTTACCTACTATAGCTTTTAATGGAATAGGCTAAAAAGCACTGTTAGTTTTCTATCTGAAAAAGTAAGCTTTAAAACAAGAAATAGGAGTATTTTATGGGCCTAGCATGCTTTTGCTGTGCTACTCCACTACCTAAATATTAAGAGTATTTTAAAATGTTATATAAAGTTTTTATGAGTTTCTTAGTTAGCAAATTTAAAAATAACTAGGAGAGCTAAAGCAAGATGCACTCTTTCTTTCTTTCTTTCTTTTAATATATATTTTATTGATTTTTCACAGAGGGGAAGGGAAAGGGATAGAAAGCCAGAAACATCGATGAGAGAGACATCGATCAGCCGCCTCCCACATGCCCCCAACTGGGGATGTGCCTGCAACAATGTACATGCTCTTGACCAGAATCGAACCCGGGACCCTTCAGTCCCCAGGCCGATGCTCTATCCACTGAGCCAAACTGGTTTCAGCAATATGCACTCTTTCTTAACACCAAGTTTTCACATGCCATTGCTGTTGTTTATCTGGGTGTTTTTTTCCCCCATATTTTACACAGTTATTTGCATTCTTCATAGAGAGAAGGCCAAGTGGAAGCAGGAGTCATGACAGCCACAACATGGTTGAAAGAGGAACCTCAAGAATACCAACAAGAACCAGTAAGCAATGTTGGAATCTGTAGCCCAAAACACCTAGAAAACATGGACTGTGACAATTTTAAGTTTCTCCCCCTTTGTCCTTCATTTTTCAGTGTGTAAAGAAAATGCCTTCTTAAAAAAAAATCAAGGACACAAAATTAGCACTGTCAGTAAAATTAACAATTTAGGCTAATTTAACATTTTGTATCATAAGAACAAGAGCACCCATTGGGCATTTAAATCTACACTGGAATTTTAAGTATACCACACTGTAAGTCCAAAATTAAATACATTGTGTAAGTGACCAATCCAAGCTAAAATGATTTTTTTATGTTGATAGTTTTTTAATTTTTTAATTTTATTCCTGTGAATTCTTTTTTTAACTTTAAATTCTTTATTGTTTATAGTAATACATAAGTCTCCTTTTAAAATGATTTTTACTAGACAGCAAATTAAGTGGGAAGATAGCAATCTAAGTATATTTAAGATTACTAAATCTGAACATCAAAATTATTCTCTTAAGTAGATATTTTATTTCAGTCCTTGATCCTATAATCTTTTTAGTAGTTTGTCATCTCACATATACAAAATCTATATTTGTTATCAAAGAATCTTTTCAAAGTAAAAATTATATGTAGATTTTTAAATTATTGATGGTGCTGATTTTTTCTTGTTTGATTTTAGGGGTATATATTTATAATTTATAGAAATACATGAATGAATAGCAAATGTTGACAGAAGTATTTCTAGATAATACTTTTTCCAAAATATTGACTAATAAAGCCTCAGTTTTAGGAAACTGAAAGATATACTTAGCTCTGACTGATGTGAAAACGTTAAATATGGATTTAAATTTATAGCAAATTTTGCTTCAAAATAGCTTCAATATTTTCTTTACTTCTGGTTGTCAAGATTCTGTTTGATCTTATTTTTATTTTTAATTGATTAGAACCATTTTACAGTTGCAAATTCTTTTCTTTGTTAACTCCTGTTTATCTCTTCCTTAAAGCATCTGCTGCTCTACAGTAAGCAATAAGTTGTGAGTTTTTTCCTTTTGAGGCCAGAATGGTCATGTAGTATTCTAGCTTAAACTTCTATTTATTTTGAGAAAGTTGTTGAACTAGAAAAAAGAAAATAGCATACCAGACTATAATATTAAATCCTTTACATTTGTAAAGAATAAGTGTACTTTTACAAAATACCACATAATAGACTTCTACAAGTTATCTGCCCAAATTTAATTCCTTTCCAGTATGATAGATTTGATGTCATTCTCTTGATATTTTCTAATATTTCTGTCATAGCCTAGAGAGCCTGACTGTCAAGAACACAGAGGTGCAGAACCACTGGCAAAAGATGGACGTGGTCTATGCAGTGATCTCAGTGATGACGAATTGGTGGACAATTCAAGAGTCAAGTCTGCCAGAGGCAAAGCATCTGACTCAAGTAAAGTTTCCGATCCTCCTGGACAGTTCACCTTACTCCAGTGTGGTTTCTCTCAATTGCTCGAGACAAAATGGAAAGCAGTTGATGACAGTGATGAAAATACTGCATCTGACAATGAAAGTCCTGATGAGCAGCTCCCAGGCCTTTCAGCAGAAGTCAAAGATGTGGGTTTTCAGAAGAATCAAGTCCCTCTTGGTACTTCAAAACATCAGCAATTAGCTAATATCCTAAAGCCAAGTGAAAAATGTGTTTTTGATAAAAGTAAAAAGATTTTAGAACAGTCTGTTTCTTCTGAATCTGATAAGAAAATTTTTAGAAATACAGCTGATGACCATTGCATTTTACAGAATGACACAGAATCGGAAAATAGTGACGTCATCCTCCCCACACAATATACAACTCAGAAATCCCGTAAGAGCAATATGAAGTCTAGGCCACCCATGGATAGATCTGAAGATTCTGAAACCGAAAACCCTATAAAAATAACAAATGATGGTGATGATAGAAAGACCGATGTCAGAGGAAGTGGACTTATTTCAAAACAATTAAATCCTAAGAGCATGACCCTGAAGACTATTATGAAAAGAAAAGGTAATAGTGATATTAGTGATGAGTCTGATGACATTGACATTTTCTCCAAGTCAAGAGTAAGAAAACAAAGAGCTACTAGTTCTTTGAGGTTCAAGAGAAAAAATAAAAATAAAAAGGAACTTGACACTTTTTCTAAAACAATGAAGAAAGCAACAGATGAAGATTGTAATTCTCAGGTTATTGATGATTTTTCATCCTCAGATGATGACTTTTTTGTTAACCACATCGATTTCTCCAAACAGAAACATAGACCAAAAACTATTAAAGATAAAGTTGGTTTCTCTTCAAAATTGCCTCAGCATAAGAAAAACAGCACTTTAGTACTAAGAAAACCAATGAAATTTTCAAATGACAGCATTGCCAATCAAGAGCAAATGTATGAATCAATGGATAAATTTTTAGGTAACTACAGATACTTTCTGAAAATTTACTTGTTTTGTTAAATAGTTCTGTAAGATATTCTTGACTTAGCTTGTGAAATAGCTCTTTATAATCAAGATGCTACAGTGAAGCACAAATAGAGGAAAGTGGGTAGGTGGCAGGATAAAGGGAAGACCATCTAGGTCAGTGGTCGGCAAACTGCAGCTCGCAAGCCACATGTGACTCTTCAGTCCCTTGAGTGTGGCTCTTCCACAAAATGCCATGGCCTGGGCGAGTCTCTTTTGAAGAAGTGGCATAAGAAGAAGTTTAAGTTTAAAAAATTGGCTCTCAAAAGAAATTTCATTCATTGTACTGTTGATATTTGGCTCTGTTGATTAATGAGTTTGCCAACCACTGACCTAAGTCAAGGTAGAAAACTTTGTCATCTCTCTCAGAATCCTCTACATTGCCTCTACCATCTTTGTTGGGTTAATTTGCATACTCCTGATTGGCTAGTGTGTATAGTGAAGTGACAGTCAATTTGCATGTTTCTCTTTTATTAGTGTAGATGTATTTATGTATATATGTATTTATATACACATATGTGTGTTTTGTATATAATTAAATACTTCATGAATTTATATTGATACTTCCATATTTATATTAATAATTTGAGACTATAGATCTTTTATTAAACCTCTTATGTGTTACATTTGTATACCATTTCCTCTGTAATGTTAATCCTAGTTCTTAAGCATATAAGTAATGATTTAATTATAATGTTTCATAATTATTCATTTGTTTTATCCCATATTATATAAAAGTCATAAAAGTAAAAATGCCAATAATACTACATTATGATTCCTGAAAACATACTCTCCCATTTCTTCTTATTTTTAAAATGGATATAGTATGTCCACAGTGTTGGAACTTGCAAATATTGTGTTACATAGCCTCCCCTCTTAGAATTAATTTATTCTTGGTTTGCAGGTAAATTTAACACTCCCCATTAGTCCTAATGTCAGTGTTTCTCAAGTCATTTTGGTCTTCTGAAGCTTGTTTGCTAGAAGCTCCCTCAAGGACTACTCATGAGAATAATCTCTGAGATTCTTGTTGATAACAGTTTATGTCCTTTATACTAAAAAGTCATTTTTGCTAGATATAAAATTTGTGGCTCACATTTTCTTTTTTTTATAATTTTTTTTATTAATGTGTTACATGTATACATATCTTCCCATTGCCCCCCCTTCCAGGCATACCCCATCCCCCCAGTGTCTTGTGTTCATTGGTTATTGCTTATATGCATGCATACAAGTCCTATAGTTGATCTCTTATCTACCCCCCTCCTTAACCTTCCTGCTGTAATTTGACTGCCTGATGCTTTACTGCCTCTGTATCTATCTTTTTGTTCATCAGTTTATAATGTTCTTTATTATCCACAAATGAGTGAGATCATGTGGTGTTTCTCCTTCATTGACTGACTTATTTCACTTAGCATAAGGCTCTCCAGTTCCATCCAGGTTGCTGCAAATGGTAAGAATTCCTTTTTTTTTTTTTTATTGCAGCATAGAATTCCATCGTGTAGATGTACCATAGTTTTCTGATCCACCCATCTGCGGATGGATACCTAGGCTGTTTCCAAATTGTAGCTATTGTAAATTGTGCTGCTATGAACATAGGGGTGTATAAATACTTTTTGATTGGTGTTTCTAGTTTCTTAGGATATATTCCTAAGAGTGGGATTGCTGGGTCAAATGGGAGATCCATTTTTAGTTTTTTGAGGAAACTCCATATTGTTCTCCACAGTGGCTGCACCAGTCTGCATTCCTACCAACAGTGCACAAGGGTTCCTTTTTCTCCATATCCTCACCAACACTTGTTTATTGATTTGTTGATGATTGCCATTCTGACAGGTGTAAGATAGTATCGCATTGTTGTTTTGATTTGCATCTTTCGTATAATTAGTGACTTTGAACATGTTTTCATGTGTCTCTTGGCCTTCTTTTTCTCATCTTTCGAAAAGGATCTATTTAGGTCCGTTGCCCATTTTTTTAATTGAATCGTTTATCTTCCTTTTATTAAGTATAAGTTGGCTGTAGATGTTGGAGATTAAACCTTTATCAGTGATAACATTTGCAAATATGTTCTCCCATACAGTGGGATTTCTTCTTGTTTTGTTGGTTTCTTTTGCTGTGCAAAAGCTTTTTATTTTGATGTAGTCCCATTTGTTTGTTTTCTCTTTAGCTTCCATTGCCCTTGAAGCAGTATCAGTGAAGAAGTGCTTTTGGTATATGTCTGAGATTGTGCTGCCTGTGGATTCCTCTAGTATTTTGATGGTTTCCTGTCTTCTGTTTAAATCCTGTATCCATTTGGAGTTTATTTTTGTGTATGGTGTAAGTTGGTGGTCTAGTTTCTTTTTTTTTTTTTTTCATGTATCTGTCCAATTTTCCCAACACCATTGTATGTTCATGCCTCCTTTGTCAAATATTAATTGAGCATAGTGGTTTGGGTGGATATCTGGATTCTCTATTCTATTCCATTGATCTGTATGTCTGTTCTTGTGCCAGTACCAGGCTGTTTTGAGAACAGTTGCTTTGTAATATAGCTTGAAATCTGAGATTGAGATCCCACCTACTTTATTCTTCTTTCTCAGGATTGCTGTGGTTATTCGTGGTCTTTTTTTGTTCCAGATGAATCTTTGGAGAGTTTTTTCTAGGTCTGTGAAATATGTTGTTGGTATTTTAATGGGTAGTGCATTGAATCTATAGATTGCTTTGGGTAGTATGGACATTTTAATGATGTTGATTCTCCCATTCCATGAGCATGGTATGCTCTTCCATCTGTTTATGTCTTTATCTCTTTTTTTTAGTGTCCTGTAGTTTTCTGTGTATAGGTCTTTTACCTCCTTAGTTAGGTTTTTCCTAGGTATCTTAATTTTTTTTGGTGTGATGGTAAATGGGATTGCTTTCTTATTCTCTCTTTCTGTAATTTCACTATTAGTGTATAGAAATGCCATAGATTTCTTGGCATTAATTTTGTATCCTGATACATTGCCGAATTCATGTATTAAGTCTATTAGTTTTTGGATGGAGTCCTTCGGGTTTTTTATGTACAGTATCAGGTCATCTGCAAATAAGGACAGCTTTACTTCTTCTTTTCCAATTTGGATGCCTTTGATTTCTTCTTCTTTGCAGTGGCTAATACTTCCAGTACTATGTCAAACAGGAGTGGTGAGAGTAGGCATCCCTGTCTTGTTCCTGTTCTTATGGGAAATGGTTATAGTTTTTGCTCATTGTGTATGATGTTAGCTGTGGGTTTATCATATATGGCTTTTATGATGTTGAGGTATGATCCTTCTATTCCCACCTTGCTGAGAGTTTTTATTAAGAAAGGGTGTTGGCCAGGACCGGTTTGGCTCAGTGGATAGAGCATCAGCTTGCGGACTGAAAGGTCCCAGGTTCGATTCTGGTCGGGGGCATGTACCTTGCTTGTGGGCACATCTCCACTGTGGGGTGTGCAGGAGGCGGCTGATCGATGTCTCTCTCTCTCATCGATGTTTCTGACTTTCTCTCTCCCTTCCTCTCTGTAAAAAATCAATAAAAATATATTAAAAAAATAAATAAATAAAGTGGTAAAAAAAATAGGGTGTTGGATTTTGTCAAATGTTTTTTCTGCATTAATTGATATGACTATGTGATTTTTATATCTCTATTTATGTGATGTATCACTTTATTGATTTGTGGATATTGTACCATCCTTGCATTCCTGGGATAAATCCTACTTGGTCATGGTGAATGGTCTTTCTCATGTACTGCTGGATCCAATTTGCTAGAATTTGTTGAGGATTTTGGCATCTCTGTTCATGAGAGATATTGGCCTGTAATTCTCTTTCATTGTGTTGTCTTTATCTGGTTTTGGTATTAGGGTGATGCTGGCTTCATAGAAGGTGCTTGAAAGTGTTCCTTCTTCTTGAATTTTTTTGAATAATCTGAGGAGGATAGGTTTTAATTCTTCCTTGAATGTTTGGTAAAACTCTCCTGTGTAGCCATCTGGTCCCAGGCTTTTGTTTGCTGGAAGCTTTTTGATCACTGCTTCAATTTCTTCCATAGTTATTAGACTATTGAGATGTTTAGATTCTTTCTGATTGAGTTTTGGAAAGTTATATTTTTCTAGGAATATGTCCATTTCCTACAGGTTGTCTAGTTTGTTAGAATAGAGTTGCTCATAGTATTTTTTAACAATCCTTTGTATTTTCACAGGGTCTGTTGTTATTTCTCCTCTTTCATTTGGGTATTCTCTCGTTGCTTCTTGGTGAGCCTGGCTAGAGGTCCATCAATCTTGTTTATCTTTTCAAAGAACCAGCTCTTGGTTTTGTTGATTTTTGAATTGTTTCTTTGGTCTCTATGTTGTTTATCTCCGCTCTGATCTTTACTATGTCCTTCCTTCTGCTTACACTAGGCTTTTCTTGTTGCTCTCTTTTTAGCTCTTTGAGTTATAGGGTTAGATAATTTATTACCATTGTGTCCTGTTTTTTGCAGTAGGCTTGTAGAACTATGAACTTCCCTCTCAAGACTGCTTTCACTGTGTCTCATAAATTTTGTATTTTTGTGTTGTCATTGTCATTTGTTGCCATGATATTTATTATTTCTTCCTTGATCTCTCTGGTTACCCAGTCATTGTTTAATAGCATGCTCTTTAGTCTCCATGTGTTTGATTTCTTTGTATTGTTTTTATTGTAGTTGATTTCCAGTTTTATGCCACTGTGATCTGAGAAAATGCTTGATATGATTTCTATCTTCTTGAATTTGAAGAGACTTTTTCTATGACCCAACATATGGTCTATCTTTGAAAATGACCCATGTGCACAGAGATATTCTGTGGCTTTGGGGTGAAATGTTCTGAAGATGTCAATTAATGCCATCTGGTCTAGTGTGTTTTTTTAGGATTGATGTTTCTTTGCTGATTTTTTGTTTAGAAGATTTGTCCAGTGGTGACAGTGGGGTATTAAAGTCTCCTACTATGATTGTATTGCTGTCAATCTCTCCCTTAATATCCTTCAGGAGTTTTTTTATGTATTTAGGTGCTCCTATATTGGGTGAGTATATGTTTATCAGAGTTATTTCTTCTTATTGGATTGTTCCCTTTAGTATTATGAATTAGCCTACTTTATCTCTTTTTATGTCCTTCACTTTGAGATCTAATTTGTCAGATATAAGTATTGCAACCATTTCCATTTGCCTGAAACACCATCTTCCATCTCTTCACCCTCAATCTGTGTGCATCTCTTTTTCTGAGGTGGGTTTCTTGTAGACAGCAGATATATGGGTCATGTTTTCTTATTCAATCCATTACCCTATGTCTTTTGATTGGAGCATTTAATCCACTTACATTTAAAGTTATTATTGATAGGTACTTACCTGTCGCCATTTTTATTCTTTACCCCTGTGTTCCTTCTTCGCTTCCTATTTCTTTTTTTACAGCAGACCCTTTAACATTTCTTGCATTGCTGGTTTGGTAGTAATAAAGTCCCTTAGACCTTTTTTGTCTTTGAAGCTCCTGATTTCACCTTCAATTTTGATTGAAAGCCTTTCTGGGTACAGTATTCTTGGATTCAGATCCTTCCTTTGCATGGCTTCATATATTTCATTCCTTTCCCTTCCGGCCTGATGAGTTTCTGTTGAGAAATCAGTAGCTAGTCTTATGGGGATATCTTTGTAGGTAACTTTCTGTTTCTCTCTGGTCACTTTTAAGATTCTTACTTTGTTGTTGGTGTTTGCCAATTGAATTATAATGTGCCTTTGTGTCGGTTTTTTTGGGGTTCATTTTGCTTGGGACTCTGTGAGCTTCTTGGATTTGTGTGGGTTTTTTCTTTCTTATATCAGGCAAGTTTTCTGTCATTATTTCTTCAAACAGGTTTTCTATTCCTTGCTCGGTTTCTACTCTTTCTCGAACCCCAATTATGCAGATGTTGTTTTGTTTCCTGTTATCCCAAGTTCCCTCAGGCTCTCCTCTAGCTTTTTAATTTTTTTTTCTAGAAGTTGCTGTACTTGGGTATTTTTTCCTACCTTGTCTTCTAGCTCAGTGATGCGGTCCTCTGCTTCTTCTAGTCTACTCTTGATGCTTTCTATTGAGTTCTTTTTTAAAAAAATACATATTTTATTGATTTTTTACAGAGAGGAAGGGAGAGAGATAGAAAGTCAGAAACATTGATGAGAGAGAGACATCAATCAGCTGCCTCCTGCACGTCCCACAGTGGAGACGTTCCCGTAAGCAAGGTACATGCCCCCAACCGGAATCGAACCCGGGACCTTTCAGTCCGCAAGCTGACGCTCTATCCACTGAGCCAAACTGGTCTTGGCTCTATTGAGTTCTTTACAGCAGCGATATCATTTTTCATTTCTTCTTGATAATTCTTCATTTCATCTTGGTTCTTCTTCATTTCCTCTTGGCGCTTACTCATATTGTCGATTTTGTCTTCCATTCTTTTCAGCCAGCTTATGACCATTTCTCTGAACTCTTTCTCTGGCAGATTTATTTCTGCTTCTATTTAGTTTACTTTCTTTTCTGGTGATACCTGCTTTTCTTTCATATGTGGGCTGTTTCTTCGTCTGCCCATGGTCTTTCTTCTCCAGGTGTCTGGTTATGTAGTTCTCTTTCCTTATCCCAGGCAAAATCTGACCTTTCGGTGTGGCGTGTGGAGCTCCCCCTGAGTCCGAGTGTTTGTGCCGATTGGAGAGCAGTGTTCTGGGTCCCCCAGCGGTTGGGTAGGTGCTGCAGCTAGCTTTTCAGGCTGCTGTGGACATCCACTTTCCCATGCAAGATGGCGTGGTCTCTGAGTTCGAACTGATGGCTCCAGGAGACAAAAACCCTGTGGCTGTGGTGCTGCCTGGTCAGGGGATCCCCATCCAGCAGTCCTCCACCTTCTTCTGGAGGATAACTGTCCCTTAACTTGCCAACAAACACTCCTAGTGCGACCCTTAGCTGTTCTCTCTGCTCAAGGACCAGGCTCCGGATATGTCTATCTATTCCGCCGCCATTATTTTCCCCCCACACATTTTCTTAAGTAATTTAAATATGTAGCTTTATTTTCTTCTGGCATGAAGTGCTGTGTTATATGTCCATTTGTTTGTTTGTTTGTTTGTTTGTTTGTTTGTTTTCTAGAGGCTCAAAGCATTTTTTGTTCTTTTCATTATTGTCCAGTAATTTTACTAGGTTGTGTTTTGGTGTTTGTCTTATTCAGCTCAAGCTGCTATAATAAGCTACCATATATTAAGTAGCTTACCATTTATTTCTCACAATTCTAAATCTGGTGTCTAAGATCACAATGCCAACATGGATAGATTCTTGATTAGAGCCCTTTGCCTAGTTTACTGATGGCCCCCTTGTTGCTGTGTCTCACCTGGTGGAGAGATAAATCATATCTCTTCTGTATCTTCATATAAGGGCACTAATACCATTTTTTTAGGGCCTACACTGGTGACCTAATAGTTTCCCAAAATCCAACTGCAAATTCCCTGGCCCTGGAGTTAGGACTTCAACATATGAATTGAGGAGGAACATTCAGTCCATAGCAGTGTTGGTCAGTATTCTCATAATATAGTTTCAACTTGGTTTTTATTTTAGGAAAACTTTCTTATACTAATGTATTCAGATACTTGTTTTATTTGTTTGCTTGGTCTTCTTCTTCAGAGACTCCTGTTATTTAAATGTTCCCTCTTCTTTACCTGAATTTGTCACATTCTCTCTAATTTTTTTTATATCTTTTTAATTTATTTTTGCTTATCTGCTGTGTTCATTCCATCTTATGTTCTTTCTAGTTTAGTCTTTATTTCTGAAATAAATTTTTAAAATACTTTTTATTGCTTTTAGAGAGGAAAGGAGAGGGAGAGAGAGATAGAAATATCAGTGATGAGAATCATTGATCAGCTGCCTCCTGCAAGGCCCCTACTTGGGATCAAGCCTGCAACACAGATATGTGCCCTGACAGAGAATCGAACAGTGACCTCCTGGTTCTTAGGTCAACACTCAACCACTGAGCCAGACTGGCCAGGCTGAAATAATTTTTTTTAATTTCTGAGTTTTTCCTAGTTCTGCCATTTATTTCTAAGTTATTTTAATTTTGATTTATGTTGTTAGTTTCTTTGTTTTATCATTTTCTTGAACTCTTTTACCTCATTTTGAAATCAGTTACTGTTTTAATTTGTTTTGTAAGCACATATATCTGGCATGTTTTCATTATAGGGATAAATTCTGCTGCTTATTCTCTTTTCTCTCATAATTTTTATGAGATTTGACCCTCTTCCTTATAATAAATTTTCACTGAATATTTTAAGTGAGGCAGAGTTTAGGAACATCTTTTAACTTCACAAAGATCCATATCTGTGACCTTTGTATAATCTTCAAAACTGTGGTAGGATTTCCTGTCCCTATACCTTCCCCTCCTTTGATGGATCTTCTCATTTCCTCATTTCTGTCTTTCTATCCTGCTCCTTTTGACTCCCTTCCAGAAGTTTTTCCTCATTGTATGGCCCTAACCTGGAAGCCCCCGCGGATCACTTTGGGAAGTTCCTAAGTACTAGTCTGTTCCAGCCCCCAGGCTTTCTTGCCTCCATTCCATGCACGCACTCAGCCTTGGAGAGTGGGAACCTGCTCAGAGTTCAGCTGCTACCACCAGTTGGCCCATTTTGCTTCCCAGTGAATACTAGTACTTGTTGGCTATTCTGTGGTCTCCTGTTCTCAGATCTAGCAGGTGCCATTCTGCTACTTCCTTCTTCCTTCATACAGACCCTGGTGCTATACAGAGCCACATGCCTGTATTTTAGGACTCACATGGGTATATGGTCATCTAATTTCGTAGTGAGTGCTGTCTGTTGCAATGGTTTCGCTCTCTAATTGCTGTCTCTCTCTGTAGGGATTCAGAGAGATGGAAAAACTGCTTCCCCTGCCACCACCACCTGCTGAGAAGCTATTTAGTGATTTTAAGAGTTAGTTCCCAAAAAACTTTATGAAAGAAGCTAGTGTATAAGCAAGGATGCAGTGATATGGAAACATTAATCATTGTAATTAACTTATTTGCAAATTAGGCTTTCTTTTGCAGTTACTAGTAGTCTCATTTAAAAATCATGATGGTCCTGGCTGGTTTGGCTCAGTGGATAGAGCATTGGCCTGCCGACTAAAGGGTCCTGGGTTCGATTCTGGTCAAGGGCACATGCCCAGGTTTGTGGACTTGCTCTCCAGTAGGGGTCGTGCAGGAGGCAGCCAATCAGTGATTCTCATCATTGATGTTTCTATCTCTCTCTTTCTCTCTGAAATCAATAAAAATATATTTAATATTCATGATAGTATACATTCTGATACCCTTGTAACTAATTACTGAACTATCCTTTGGTTTGTGTGCTATAACCAGATTTTATGTTTGAGGAATTATTGCATAAACTATTTTTTTTAAGTCAGCTGAGGTTTGTTTGTTTGTTTTTGGTTTGGATTTTATTGTCCAAAAGATTCCAAGAGCTAGTGTGGAACTAATGCTATTTTGAGTAAGGCATAAAACTTATCATCAAAATTAAGAAAAATCTGAGTACATTTTATACCAAAAGAATCCTTTTGAAGGTTTTATTTTTATGTTATTTATTTATTTTTGGTTAATCCTCACCTGAGGATATTTTTTTTTCCCCATTGATTTTCAGAGAGAATGGAAGGGAGGGGGAGAGACAGAGAGAAACATCGATGTGAGTGATACATCAACTAGTTGCCTCCCACATGTGCCCCAGCTGGGGCCAGGGATCGAGCCTGCAACCCAGGTATGTGACCTTGACTGGAATCGAACCCTCGACCCTTCAGACTATGGGCCAATGCTCTAACCACGGAGCAACCGGCCAGGGCTTGTGAAGGTTTTAAACTATTCCCTGCTGCTTTGAAACTTCAGGAGAATATTATTGTGGTTGCTCTTTCAGTCATTTTATTTAGCATCTTGTTTTCGCATGATTGGCGAGTTTGGTTGAGAGAAGTTCAGGACTGAAACAGCGTAAGTGTTGAAGGTCATGATAAAGGTTCATTGCCAGAGCTGTTGGAGAAAGCTTTTACACACCTTAGTTCTAGCCTTCTCTTTTATGATCATAGTTTAAAGTAAATTATGGGTGCGTAGAAGCAAAGCAATAAAAAATGTAGCCATTTTTTAAACTTCTTTCAGATAAAAGCTGTAAGTTAATTTTTTTCATTTCCTAAAAAGTTTCCATTCTTGACATTCTCTGGGCATATGTACAAAAAAGACAGAATACAAACAGTAAAACTGAACAAAGCCAACCAAACAAAACTCCCTGGTCATAAACTCCTTGCTCCCACTTCATCACTGTAATCAAGTACATGTTGAAAGGAACAGATGAGGCTAACACTGAGCTTAAATTATTAAACAATTTTTAAAAATCAACTGGGGCCCTAGCTAGTTTGGCTCAGGGATAGAGCATCAGTCCGTGGACTGAAGGGTCCCAGGTTCGATTCTGGTCAAGGGCACATGCCCAGGTTTCGGGATCAATGCTCAGTAGGGGGCATGTAGGGGGCAGGTGATCAATGATTCTCATTGATATTTCTATCTTCCTCTCTGAAATCAGTAAAAATATATTTTTTTAAATCAACTGGAATAACAAATTTGTAGAAACGACCTTTCACCATGACTTGCCTGTTGGCCAAAACTCTCATTTCAGGTCTAAGTCTAAAAAGATTGTTACCTAATATTAGAAATTCTCATATTGATGAAAGGAAAAGTCCTTCCAAGTTAACCTAGACCAACATATTTGAACACTTTCTCTTTTTAATTTTTTTAAATGACTTATGATGTTAACTGACAAACTGAATATTTTTCCTGAGGATTAAAAACAAAACAAGCATAATTGATTTTTAGTGTATTGCTGATAAGTTTTAAAGTATACATGTAACCATATTGCTTTATAATGAGACATCACTGAATAAACTTTGATTACCTCTAGATGGTGTTCAGGAAGTGGCTTACATTCATTCAAACCAGAATGTGATTGGATCAAGCAAAGCTGAAAATCATATGAGTCGATGGGCAGCACATGATGTATTTGAATTGAAGCAGTTTTCCCAGCTTCCTGCGAACATAGCTGTTTGCACATCTAAGGTAAGAAGCATAGAGCATAATGTCATCTTCAGTTTTTATCTCATTTTCACAGAAGTTACTCAATAAGATCTTCACTAAGTACCCTCCTCAAAAGTAGTTACTGAGATTATAAGTGATACAAATAAGTATAAAAAACAACATTATTTGGGGCATGAGAGTCATTGAAGATGTTTTATAGTAAAAGACAAATCAATATCTAAATGTCTAAAAATATTGAGCTACTTAATCATTTTCTTCAATAAAAGTTTGCCAAGAAATGAGGACTCTTAGGGAATCATGCAGTTAAATCAGAACCCAAACCAGATTTTCTCCAAAATTTTTCATCTAAAATGAAGACACGTAAAAACTAGGTTCATAGAATTTATTTATTTTTTTTAGTAAAAGGATTTTTATAATGTTAAAGGTAATCAAAACTGTCTGTGGGCTCTTCTCACTTAAAATTGCTATTATATAGAAACTAGAGGCCTGGAACATGAAATTCGTGCGCGGGGGCAAGGAGGATGTCCTCCAGGTAGGATCGGGCCTAAATGGGCAGTCGGACATCCCTCTCAAAATCCAGGACTGCTGGCTCCCAACTGCTCACCTACCTGCCTTTCTGATTGTCTCTAACCGCTTCTGCCTCCCAGCCTGATCACCCCCTAACTACTCCTCTGCCAGCCTGATTGAGGCCTAACTGCTCCCCTGCCAGCCTGTTTACCCCTAACTGCCCTACCTTGTGGGCCTGGTCATCACTAACTGCCCTCCTCTGCAGGCCTGGTCATTCCTAACTACTCTCCCCTGCAGGTCTCCCCCAACTGCCCTTCCCCGCAGGCCCTGTCACCGCCAACTTCCCTCCTCTGCCAGCCCAATCACCCCTAACTGCCCTCCCCTGCAGGCTGGGTCACCCCCATCTGCCCTGCCTTGCAAGGCCTGGTCCTGCCAACTGCCGTTCCCTGCTGACCATCTTATGGTGGCCATCTTGTGTCCACATGGGAGCAGGATCTTTTGACCACACAGGGGTAGTCATCTTGTGTGTTGGAGTGATGGTCAATCTACATATTACTCTTTTATTAGATAGGATAGAGGCCTGGTGCATGGATGGGGCCAGCTGGTTTGCCCTGAAGGGTGTCCTGGATCAGGGTGGGTGTTCCCTTGGGGCATGGGGTGGTCTGGGCAAGGGGCCTGTTGTGGTTTGCTGACCATGCCCCCTGATGACCTAAACGGAGGCCCTGGTATCTGGGATTTATTTATGTTCTTCAATTGAAACTTTGTAGCCCGCAGCATACATTGAAACTTTGTGCCTTAAGTGGAGGCCAGCCAGGCTTTGTAGAAAGCTTAGCTTCCTCCATTGCCAAGGGCAACCCAATCCTCTCTCCTGCTCTCTCTGTGACCATAGCCATCTTGGTTGGGTTAATTTGCATACTTGCTCTGATTGGCTGGTAGGCGTGGCTTGTGGTTATGGTAGATATATAGTCAGTTTGCATATTACTCTTTTATTAGATAGGATAAAGCTTTATGTAAATGTGATATTTATTTATAGATAATCACTTTCATCAAAGGTTTTAAAAATATTTTCTTCTTTTTTGGCTTATTATCCTTTATTAATTCCTAAGAACTAAATGTCTGAGGAGTAGTTTTTCTACCATTTAATGTGAAGTTAAAAATGTATACATTATAAAACAGTGGTTTGTTTCAAGTTAGCATTACTTTTAAGAATGAAGGGGGCTGAAACTGGTTTGACTCAGTGGATAGAGCGTCAGCCTGCGGACTGAATGGTCCCAGATTTGATTCCAGTCAAGGGCATATACCTTGGTTGCGGGCACACCCCAGTAGGGGGCGTGCAGGAGGCAACTGATCGATGTCTCTCTCTCTGTTATTGATGTTTCTGGCTCTCTATCCCTCTCCCTTCCTCTCTGTAAAAAATCAATAAAATATATTTTTAAAAAAATGAAGGAGGGCAATGCCTCTGAATTGCCAAGCAATCTTCATTTATTTGTACCTCATCAGGCTCCAAAAATAATTTGGATTGTCTTAATGATAAAATCAGAATAGAAAGTGAAACTTAGGACCAAGGGAAATATAAATTAAATTGGTAGTTCAAGAGTGAGAGAAAGTTAGAATGTAGATAATGATTTTACCCAGATATTTTTTTAAACAAATTTGATTGAGTTGCCTCATAGACAGAACAAAGGAAGTAAACAATGTATTTAGTATGCTCTCTACTCCTGCATTTAATCATATGTGTGGGCAGTTTGGGTGGTCACAATGACTGAGTGCCTGACTGGCATTAATGTCTGGATGCCAGGGATGTTAAATGACTGTGGTGGGGAAGGGGACATCCCACTTGCCAACAACTGATTTGCCCAAAATGCCGTAACACTCCCCCTGCTGAGCAACAGTGAGCTAAATATTGTCCTTAAGGGCAGAAAAACACTAGCTCTTCTAAAGCTTTTCCCAGCATTTAATATGAAGGAAATTTGTCGCCGGGATTTTAAATGAAGACCACTGAGTGACCTAGTGAACAGTCAGTTGTCTTATAATATCCTTCGAGTAAATGGAATAGCAGACTTTAAAATGCGGTACTTTTAGTATTTTAATGTAATCAAAGACCCAATGTCAAAATACAATTCATGAGAATATTCTTTCATGACCCAAGTATGCTGCTTTTTTATATTGTCACCTGAACTGGAAATATATTGTCTCTCAACCAATACTAAGACAGCATTTCTACAGTCTGACTGCCTTGTAGGAGCTATCTGGGAGAGATAGGCAGAAGTATGCTGGGTTTGCTAGGCATTTGCTTTATTAGAATGAAGAACATATTGGTATCTTAAATAGACAGCCAATTTTATATTAGCTTTAAAAAAGAATAAAACAATTTCCTTTTCTAAACAAATTTTAATGAGAAAAGGGTAAGATAGCTTGGGGAAACACTGTAGTAGCTGTTAATAAAATAACTGGATATTAGTTACTAGTTTATTTAAATGTTTTTCAGAGAAATTTACAGGATTATAATTTCTCCCAAAATGTACTGAGAAGCAACCCCTTAGATAAGGAAGTAAGAAAAAGTCCTTGGAACTTTCTCAAGAAAAGTTGTAAAAATGAAAATTCTTCAAATATGCTTTGCCTTTAGTGGCAGGAAATTTCTTTATCTTTGTATTAGCAATACCAATAATTTTCAACCTTTCTCAGCACAACCTCATGAGAAACCTTGTGTCTTCACAGTGGTATTTATGATGAGGGATATTTCTTACCAGGAAACAAATTGGAGTATTTATCCCCTAGCATTTCTCATATGTCCTTTGAGACCATATATCTCCCCTTTGACACGTAGATCAATTTAGTACATCTTTTCCAGGGAATACGAAGAAATTTGTGGTTTTATGACTAAATCATGGTTGGTGTAAAGTATTCAAGCAAGTTTTAAAGCTAGTAAGCAGAGCCAGTCTCATGCCACTAGGGCTAGCAGGCAAGAACTTCTGTGTCAACATGCTCATTTCAGTAGCTGGCTTCTTTAAATCAAAACTTGATACAGAACAAGATTTAATTCACAGGTTTGACCTATACCATTTAATATATCAAGTAATTAATATAGCTTTCCTTTAACATCTTGAAAGTTATATTACCTATATACAAAAATACTCAGGAACATTATAAACTTACCATGAAAAAAGAAAAATCTTGAGGGAGAATCCAAGATGGCAGCATAGGTTAACACCTACACTGCTGCCTCGCACAACAATTTCAAAACTACAACTAAAAGACAGAACGGACATCATCCAGAACCACAGGAAAGCTGGCGGAGTGTAAGTTCTACGACTAGAGGGAAAGAGAGGGGCTCACGGAGACCCAGAGGAGCTGCAAAAAGCTGAGGTACTGAGACGCGCGCCTGGAGAGAGCGGGTGCCGGAGCACCTGGCTGGCTTTCTCTGGCGGGAGGGAAACGGAGACTCTCAACGGCATTGAACCCCTTATCTTACGACACTAAACCCCAGATCCAGACGAACTCATGCGGGGGAGTTTGGACTGTGAAAAGGGAGAGGTGCACGGAAATTTAGGGGAGTCACAGAAGATCAGGTCCGGTCTAGCACGCAGGACAGATTGCTGATTGTGCCGCTGGCTTTCGCGAGTGGGCGGGAGACAGACCCTCCCAAATGTGCCACTTCTGAGTCCACTGAGCCCCTGTTTCAGGCGAAACCCTGGGGACCTAGACTCGTGTGGTCCTGGCGCGCAGGGGAGATGGAAAGGCAGCGGTTAGAGGCACTGTGGGTGCACGCGCGCACAGGGACCGCTCCAGCCATTACCCAGTCACGTGAAACTCGGGGGCCGTGGAGGGCGGGGCCGACTGGAAGGCAAGGCGGTCCCTTAAGCCCTGAGACTCCACCCCTCCCAAGCTCGGCAGAGGCTTCTGCGGCTTTGCGTCTGCTATCATAAGGCTGAATCCAACACAGAAGCTTCCCCGGCATGGTGAGGATGCCGAGACAGGGGAAGGGATCACAAACAAAAGAAATGGAGGGGGAAAAAAAAAAAAGACTGGATATAGAGTTCAAAACCACGCTTATGGGTTTTTTCAAGAATATGCTAGAAAAGATGGATAAATTTAGCAAGACCCAAGAGGAGATGAAAAAGGACATACTAGAGATGCAGGGGAGCCAACTAGGGATGGAAAAGGTCCAACTGGAGATGATAGAGGACCAAATAGAAATTAGACATACACTGAC
>JAAGEH010000034.1:1284535-1347022 GCA_011751065.1 Lasiurus cinereus | reverse complement strand
GCTGAGGCTGAGGCTGAGGCGCTGAGACCCTTGTGCTGAGGCTGAGGCTGAGGCGCTGAGAACCTTGTGCTGAGGCTGAGGCTGAGGCGCTGAGACCCTCGTGCTGAGGCTGGGGCTGAGGCTGAGACCCTCGTGCTGAGGCTGAGGCTGAGGCTGAGACCCTCGCGCTGGGGCTGAGGCTGAGACCCTCGCGCTGAGGCTGAGGCTGAGCGGTGCGTCCTCGGCTCTCGAGCCGCCAGGGCACCTGCCCTCAGGGCTTCCGGTGCGGCTCGGGCCAGGCCGTACCTGCAGGAGCGAGCACCGGTGCTGGTTCCCTTAACCCCTGCGACCCCGCGGCCCCCCGCCCCTCCCCACGTGTGTGTGCTGCCGCTGTGGCAGCAGGAGGAGGTGTGCTCAGTGGGTAGAGCGTTGGCCGGCGGACTGAAGAGTCACTCACGGTGGAGCCCGCGGAGGACTTGCTGCTCCAGACCCACCCGTGACTGATAATTCTCAGGGGGAAAGGGGTGAGCGGTATACAGGAGAGACTGGACAGAAATCATACACCTATGGATGAGGTCAACGGGAGGGAGGGAGGGGTGGGAGCTGGGTGGAGGGGTGCTATGGAGGGGAAAAAAGAAAAACAAATGTAATAATCTGAATAATAAAGATTTAATTAAAAAAAATCTTACTTGATGTTTGATAATCAGAAGTTTTAAAACAGATAGCAATCATATACACTGAGTGGCCAGATCATTATGATATCTGAACTCATAATAACCTGGCCACTCAGTGTATATATCCTATATAATAAAAGGCTAATATGCAAATTGTCCCCTCAACCAAGAGTTCAACTAGCAGGCAGGCTGGCCAACAGCCCATGTCCCCTCCCCTGGACAGGCTGGCTGGACCCACCCACTCTGGCTGGCTCTAGCCTCCACTCAAGGCTACAAAGTTTCAATTATAGAAGATAGAGGCCTGGTGCATGAAATTCATGCACAGGAGTGTGTGTCCCTCAGCCCAGCCTGCACCCTCTCCAATCTGGGACTCCTCACAATTCAGGACTGCTGGCTCCCAACTGCTCGCCTGCCTATCTTCCTGATTGCCCTAACCACTTCTGGCCTGCCTGATCACCCACTAACCACTCCCCCGTCAGCCTGATTGATGCCTAGCTGCTTCCCTGCAGACCCGGTCCTCCCCCAACTGCTCTCCCCTACAAGTCTGGTCCCTCCCAACTGCCCTCCTCTGCAGGCAATCTTGTGGTAGCCATGATGTGTCCACATGGGGGCAGCCATCTTGCATGTTGGAATGACAGCACCTTCAATGAGTGTATCTTTGAAACATTGGTTAGAGACATGTATCTCACTCACTGAAAGTTTTTGCAGCTTGTAGTGTGGTGGTGGGTGGCAGTAGTGAATTTGCAGTTTTGAAAAAAAATTGAAAAATAGCTATGGGAAGAAAAGAATAAGGTGAAGGGAAATGAAGCAAGGTGAAGACAAAAGAGACTCAGCCATATTGTTAGAGTTGCAAGCCTCTTACTTCTGAAATCTCCCCAAGTCTCCAGACCTTCCACCTACAGGACAGTATCTTTCATCTGGGGCTCACATCAAGAAATCTTTAGAGCCAAAACCAGTTTGGCTCAATGGATAGAGAGTCGGCCTGCGGACTGAAAGGTCCCAGGTTCAATTCCGGTCAAGGGCATGTATCCTGGTTGCAGGCACATCCCCAGTAGGGGGCGTGCAGGAGGCAGCTGATTGATGTCTCTCTCTCATCGAATTTTCTAACTCTCTGTCTCTCTCCCTTCCTCTCTGTAAAAAATCAGTAAAAATAAAAAAAATTAAAAAAAATCTTGAGATTACTGAGAATTCTTCTGGGTGCTTCATTCATGTCTGTCACCAAAGTTTTATAAGTATTTTACTTTCCAAGGAATACTAAGTTGAGTCCAAGTGAAAACCTTTAACTAAACTGCACAGGAATAGACTAAACGGAAAACTTACGAAGAGGTCATGTCTACCACACGCCTATGTAAAACTCTGGTCTTTCAGAGGTTCTCAGTCCTTTTGGTATAATTGTTGATAACCAAAATGACAAAAGCTAGGAACTCGCTCTTCTTTATATATTAAGAAAAGGCCTAATATACTATCTTTTCCATCTATCCTTTGGTTTCTTATAATTCATACTTTTATAAATAATTTCTATTCATAGAACACATGTTTTAGATGTCTTGAATGAAAACATATCTCTCCTAAAATAAATTATAATTATACCTTTGTTATACAGTAATATAAACAATAAAAAATAAGAACTCATTTTGCATTAAAATGTATTTGGATATTTTTAGAACCATTTCTGGACAGCTTTTTTAAAAAATGAGATTTCTTATAACAAGAGGGAAAACCTTTATAATTTAGGGTTAAACTTCAAACAAAAAAAAATATTTTAAATATTTGAAGGAACTGATAATACCTTTATTAGAGTTACTTCATTCTTTTAATATATGGAAGTATGTCACACAATGTAGCTATACCTGTTTGTGATGTGGTGCCTCATTTTTTTTTCAATCAACTGCATGTTTTTAACTTAAGTTTACTTAAAGTTTGCTGAAAAGAAATGTACAAAGACAGCATTCAATTAAGGATTAATCACTATGGCAACTGCAATGTGGTGCCTGAAAGGGGGAGGATGTATTCTCCCCTCTGTTTCCTGCCAGCTGTCATAGTCAACCTCTCCTGCCTGACTCCAAGCCAAAATATAGACTGTGACCAACTCTAAGAAACTATATCTGTATTTTTATAAATTGGTACAAGTATCAGACTATAAAAGAAGACTTAATCCCTAGAATTGGATGACAGACCCTTGGCATTCTCGGCAGTATTTGACAGAGAAATAACGGGTTGCTTTGTAGTAAAACCTGGATTAATAGTAAACCCTTCTTTATGTTATTGCAGTGTGGTGTAAAGGAGAAAACTAAGTACGCCGTCAGCCTGGGGGCTTGGGGGGCGGTGGGTGGCGTGGAGGAGAGCGCCTTTTATACAACCAATGCAGGTTTAAGCACTGTTCAGCGTACTGTAAATACAAAATATTGTGTTAGTAAGAATTCTCTTTCTTGTATTTGTATTAGATTGGCATTTTGTAGATGACTTAAAGACAGGATTTCTATGAGCTGTGGTAGATTTGATGGCAGTGTGTTTATACAGCTTTCGGAGTCAGCGAGGAGGGATGGACTGTTTACAATGAGCAGACTTTGGGGAGATACAGCATTCCATTACCCTATTTTTCAGGATAGTGAATGGCATGATGGCTTAAAGTAAATTGTTCACAAATGATTGGTTTATGGAGTAGTCCAGTAAGTACGCTTTATGGTTTCAGCATGTAATGGAATTAACTCTTACTAGGTGGGATTTTTTATGGTTTTATCATTTTCCTTTCTATAGCTAGATGTGGATCTTATGGTGTTTGTATGAGAAAGTCATTCTTTCAAATAATTTAGTAAAGATCAAGGTTTTTAAAATTGTGGGTGTATATATAGGGTGGGGAAAAGGTAAGTTTCATATGGAAAATAATACAATAATTAGTAAGTAATAATACAAGAATAAAGTCTGTGTTTTACACACAACTGCAAACCCACTTTTGCCCTACTCTGTATGTACAAAATTAGGTGACTAGTGTTGACTTAAAAAAATGGCTCTTGTGTTTTTATCTTTAGGGCTAGGGTTAATTCAGAAAGATGTTTTATCATTTGTGAAGAGCACTTGTTACTTCATCAGAGGGAGGAGAATCTGGTGTTAATGATAAACATGTACACCTATTCCCCGCCTAGCAGGTGGCATGAGAAGCTGCAGCATCCTTCCTCGCAGTGATGTTACCAGAATTTGTGGAGTAATGTGACTGATGTGTTCATAACACATTCAACTCTTTAAAAAAAAAAAGCATTAAAAGTACTCATAATAAAACACATTTTATTGTTGTAATTATGATTATTGTTTATCAGCAGAGGTGATGAGTGGAATTTCCTCTGTTATTCTCTGCAATGATCTGTTGTTATTTTTGTTTTTAATAGCACCAGTAATAGATTATGTTAGAATACCATAAATGATAGCTAGCCCAGTCCTCTAATTTTATGGCTGAAGGACCTGCCTTGATTTGTCATGAAGAATATTATAGGAAAACATTGTGTTTGAAAGGAATCATACAGTAGTTTGGCAATGGACTAGACTGACAAAAGTAGACTTTGCTTATTAAGAAATAGTTTAATTCTAACTCCCATAGCTGGTCATCTTTCCAATTGCATAAAAGATAGATATGGCCTCTTTGAACAATTTCTCTGTTTAGAATAGCCGGGAGATTCTCAAGAGTTAAAAAATATTATTTCTTCAAATAATGTCTTGTAAGTAACAATAAAAAAGCATAGAGATATAAGGCTCATTGAACTCTGATTGGCTCCCCCTGGTGATTTAAAGCACACTAAGCACTTAGCCCTTTTCAAATTATATTTCTCCCTCTTTGAAAACCAAGGTGTCAATTTGACATGGACACTTAATGGAAACGCTGTCATCTGGAAACGCTGCCTCTGCACATATGAATTCAGAATTTTTATAAGACAAATAGAACAAAATTATAAGGTTAGGGAATCATAGTGTTTTAGAATTTGTAGGATTCCTGCAGACAAATGCAACATCTTATTTTACTGATTTTTAAAAATAAGAGGGTAAGTAGCTTCCATTAGGCTCAACAGTGGCAGTTAACTTAAATCTCTAGATTATCAATCCTTATTTACTTTTTACTTTGGTTATTATTTTCTTTGGGAGGGTTTTTTCCCCCATTTTACTTTGCCAATATGACAAATCAGTCTAGTTTTTCGAGATAACTTGCCTGTGAAATGAACAATTAAACACACAAACAAAAAATCAGATGTACAGACCATCAAAACTCAGAGGGAAAGCAGGAGAGGTTTGGAGGGGGGAGGGTAAGAGATCAACTAAAGGATTTGTATGCATGCATATAAGCATAACCAATGGACACAGAGAGTAGGGGATGAGGGCATGTACTTCAGGCTGGGAGCAGCCAGGGAGAGGTGAGAGGTGGGGTACGAGTAGGAGAACATTCCTTTCAACAATAGGAATTTAAAATTTTTTAAAAATCAGGTGTACGGAGTGCATCCTTTCCTTTAAAAAAGTATTTTAGGTAATTACAACTCTATCTGTGGGGACATCTGTGATACTCTCAACAATAAAGATACATTTTTAAAAAGCTCTATCTGAACTCAAGAGATATAGCAAGATCGCTGGCAGTATCTATTCCGCCAAAGATATTTTGGCAAAGCATAATTATTTTACTTTTTCCTCTTTTTCATTTTCTCCATAGGAATAACCTTATTTTTCTAGTCTTCCAAATATCCAGTCCTCCTCTGTTTGTCAGGTCCTCCCTCAGGCGTGGCATCTCTTCCACAAAGCCTGCCCCCGGAGCTGGAAGTAAGCTATCTTTACTCTTATACTTTTTCTGTTCACCCAAGAGTACTTTAAGTGGCCTGTTATTCTAAAGTAAGATTTCCAAGTTTTTATTATAGTTCTTTAAGAACACATTTCTCCTCTTTTCTAATAAACTGAACTTCAAAAGAGCAAAGACATAGCTTTGATTCACTTTTGATGACCCTAGAGACCTAAAATAGTGTCTTGCATATAACTAATACTTTTAAAATACACTTACAGGTTTTCGGTTGTTTTTAGGATAAAATGGACCTCATAACTATATTCTGAAAAATTTTAAGTGGTTTAAACTATCTTTTCTAGGAATAACTTTCTTAGTTTTCCTGGAAATTCTCTTGAGATAACTTGACATTGTTCAGGTCAACCACTGAATATATTTATCAACAGGGGAAACCGTCCCTCTTACCTGAATGAGAAGTGTTCTCAGATTTGCCTGGCATTCATGACTTCGATACTTTTAAGTCTGCACTCCAGCCAGATCATCTGTCTGTTCCTCATCCCAGGTGAATCCAGGTCAAGTTCCACTTCCTCCATGAAGCCTCAGTCTTCAGAGCTCACTCTATTCCAGACTCTTTTGTACCAGTCATCACTGTAGACATGGTGGTACTCCATTCTGTTCCTTACCTTGTGTGTTTGATCTCTCTTCAGGCTGCTGAAGGACGAGACCATGGAGTCCATATCTATAAACACCACCATTTGGCAGTAGGCTTCACAGAATAGGAGTTCAGCAAATGTTTATTGTTGGTCATTCCCACACAGAGGTTGAAGTGGTTCCCCACAGCTATTTTCACTACAAGAAGGGAAAAGGCACTGGTGTGCTCCAAGGGAGAGTGGCCTGGGTGCTCGGCCTGAGGGCTTTTAAGGGTGAGGATTTTAGGGAAGGTCCTAGGGGAGGATCTCAGTAGCATATATATCAGCTTTCCAGGTGTGTGCTTTCAGGGTCATGGCTTCCACTGATTGGCCAGAACCAGGAGGTCATTAGGCAAGGCAGCTAGTCCCGAGGTCAGCTGTAACATCATTTGTCTGGTTTTATTGCTTTCCTGGTCCTAAAACACAACTGAGGCCTAGATATATTTGATGCAGGTCAGAACTTCATTGTCATGGGAGCTTAATGCTTAAGGGCTATTCGCCAGCCCTTTATTCATTCCCTCTCTAAGGGGATCTAACCTGCATGACTAGCAAGATACCATGGGAGGAAAGATGAGAGGAGGGTCTGAACTGCATGGCCAGCGATCTGAAAGGCCAGAGGGTCTACCCCACATGATCAGTGATCTAAAAGGCCAGGGGATCTAAACCACATGACCAGCAATATGCTGTTGGGGGAAAGGTCACCCTTGAATTGAGGTCTTTGTGTTCCCAGCTTTGCCTGTTGCTAGGCACCTAGGCCTTTTCACTCTGGTGACCTTCTTCTGTATCTGGCCCATTGTCCTTGCTCTGCTCACATCTGTCTAATTACCTAGCACAAAATTATGGTTATTTATTTGTGTACTTAATAGATATGTTCTTTAAAATGAACTTATGGAGTATGTGGCTTCAAGGAAAACAACAGACAGTACTCGTTGCCAGTGATAAAATTCATGCTTTCCAGTGAAAATTAAAACATTGAAAAACTTATCTTGCCACCATGACCATAACACCCTCCCCATAGAATTTTGTGAGGCAACTGGCATTGTTAACAATTAGTATGATTTTACAATGTTGCATAATTGAATGTTAACATTTTGAAGATCTGCATAACTCAGTTCATCAGTATTTTTCAAATGATCAGTGAATGTTACAAAATTATGTAGGGGGAATTCTGTTAAGATATACCAATGAATTTTAATTTTAACAATATAAAATATGTACTGATGTCATTGTAAGAAATATCTAAACCTGTAAGAATATTTTTTTTTTAGTTTACACAAGACAAACTTAGGACAATCGCCACAAAGCAAAATCTCACCAGATTGGGAAAATGCTCCAGAGAATAGTAGTTATGCACCTTATTGTATACATTACAATTACAGGAGGAGGCATAAGGAAGTCCATTGGTGATAGATAGGGAGGTGGGAGGAAGCAAAGTAGGGAAATCTCTGGGATTGTATAAAAAGTAAAATGATAGACATACTTCTTTTGCATTAGTGGGTATAGGCTAGTCAACAATTAAGATGATAATAGTAACAATGGGGATTTATGGTCTCTGCACTGTGCAATAGTTGTGCTTCTAGGGGTCCAAGAAAAGGGGAAGTTGCTTTAATACCAAAAGTTATGTTATTGTAGATGAATAAAAGAAAAAAAAAAGACCACAGATAGGCTCAGTTAAGAGTAGGGGATGTGTGTGTGTTAGGAAAAAAAATACCACCCTGTGACATGGCTACCCGCCATGTCTCACTTTTAGTTATTAAGAAGTTTTAACTTCAGACCATCCCATGTCTCTAAGTTTGTAGGGCTGCCATGCAGACTTCCCTGAGCTTATCAGATTTAGCATGTGACTCCTTTTTATAGTTTCATATTTTACATGATGTTAACCTTGAGTTTTGATACAGTATCAAAAGAATTGTCTGAGAAAAAATATTAAAATATTCTGATGGCTTCTACATATCTGTATGAGCCTGGTTTTCTTCAAAACGACATTGTAATCACAGATTGAAAGCAGAAGTAGATATGATAATCAAGCTGTCTTTTATTTAGACAGATACTAAAGAGTCTTGCAAAAAGTAAAACATAGCCACTCTTTTCTCTCATTTTTTGTTTGCTTTGGATAATATGAAATTTTTTGTTGTTATTTAGGCCCTAACTGGGTGGCTCAGTTAGTTGGAGCATTGTCCCTACCAAAAGGTTGTAGGTTCAGTTCCTATTCAGGACACATATTAGGTTGAAGTTTGAGCCCTAGTTGGGGTGTATATGGGGTTTATATGGGCAGCAACTGATTGATATTTCTTACATCAATGGTTTTTTTCTCTCTCCCATCTTCTCTCTTTAAAATCAAGTTAACAATAATTTTTAAATATTGAATATTCCCTTTTTAAAACTGATTTTAGAGAGAAAGGAAGGGAGAGAGGGAGGGAGGAAGGGAGAGAGAAAGAGAGAGAGAGGGAGGGAGGGAGGGAGGGAGGGAGGAAAAGAGGGAAGCATCAATGTAAGAGCAAAACATGGATCGGCTGCCTGCTGCATCCCCCCACCAGGGACTGAGCCCACAGCCCAGGCATGTGCCCTGACTAGATATTGAGCCAGCAACCTATAGGTGCATGGACACCACTCAGCCATCTGACCCCCACCAGCAGGGCTTGACCTGTTATTTTTAATAAATTAATAAATATTATAAGTTTTCAATAGCTATAACCCACATAAACAAAAGAACTTTGGAGTCCTCAATAATTTTATAGTATAAGGTGTTCTAAGACCTTGAAGGGACCAGAATTTTTTCACCCCAAAATATGCCTTTTAGATTGTTGATTTTAAGCTGGTTATTAAGAAACTAAAGACTCAGAAAGAACCTTTGACCCCCTCCCTTCTTGCCTAAAGGTCAATCAGATGGAAAAAACTTCTTCAACAACAGTCTTCTTAGCACATTTACGTTGGCCTGTTTGAATCAAGTGTGGAAGACTATAGGGATCCCAGCAAAAGCCTTCCCTGCCCCATTCTTTCTGGGTAGCTCGGCAAGAATTTCTTTGCCATATGCTTGTTCTTTCCCTTTTACCTGTGAAGTGCCTACTTCCCTTGTGAAATCCCAGACCCTTGCCCAGTGAGTCTTTGAGTCTCATATCTTATGGCACCCCCAAATGTATATCCATAAAATAAATTTTAGTCAAGTTCTCCTGTTTATCTGTCTTTGTTCATTTATTAGTCCAGTTAGAAGAACTTAGAAGATGGGAGGAAAGTTTTGGGGTTTTCTTGCACCCTCACAGACCAAAAAGTTTCAGAACTGTATGAGAAGAGTCATGTTCTCATGGGACATGCATCCAATGGGCCTTTCTCTGTGAATGTTTACTTCCTCTCCTTGTGTGACCCAAGAAAGCATATCAGAATAAGAAGAGTGAAATGATGTGGTTATAGGGAATCATTCAGGTGTAAGTACTTTATTATTGGTTATTAGTAATTATCATTACTAATAATAATCTGTATTCTATCTCACAGCTATTTGCAATATCTCAGAGTCATTTGTGGCATGTTGCTTGAAATGTTCTTTAGCCGCTAGAGAACCATTGGCAGCCTAGTGACCAAGTCAGCCTACACTTACTCTATCTGGGGCCATGGAGGAGGGGAATGAGGAGCTTGGATTCTTGTGGGAAGTACCAGCCACTGTGAAGGCAAGCAAGCACAAGCGTGCCAAGAAAGGCTTTTTAACTTCTTTTTCCATTGGCACCACCTTTCGGTGATCTTGTCATATAACAAGTACCAACTGTATATATAAAAGTCTAAGCAACCATTACAACAGAATGACTGGAATGACCAGAATTACATGCACTGACCACCAGGGGCAGATGCTCAACTCAGAAGCTGCCCACAGGTCCCAATCACCCAGTCAGGGCTGAGCCCCAGACTGGGATGGGGAACAAGGGGTGGGTAGCAGCAGACACAGGCAATGAAGGAAAAAGGAAGCAGGTAGGCAGGGAACCTGACTGGCCCTACTCCCTGGCCAGGCCTAGGGTCCCCACCCATGCACGAATTTTGTACACTGGGTCTCTAGTCCTATATAATAAAAGGCTAATATATAAATAGACTGGATGGTGGAACAAATGGAACAACTGAACAACTGGTCACTATGACATGCGCTGACCACCAGGGGGCATATGGCGGGAGTTGGCCACAGCAGGATGGTGTAGCAGGTGAACAGGGGTGCCAGACCAATGACAATTGCTGTCATTGGGGCAAGTCTTGGGGTTACTGAAAATTATTTGCTCCTGTGTGCCACAGTCCCGCCCAGCGCTCACACCTGATGCCGGCCCTAGCCCTGGTCTCACTCGCACCCACAGAGGAGCCACTGCTTACATCCTTTGCGGTGCCCAGGGCTAGTCCTGAACATTTGGTGTTGTCAGTGGGTGCAAGCAGCAGCTGCTGGCCCTGATTGCCACTGGAGGCTTCTCGACCTGCCCCTACTCCTGAGGGGTGATTGGGGTAGCAACCGCCACTCGCATCTGCTGATGGCATCGGCCCTGCTTGCACCTACTGCTGACACTAGCCCCAACCACTGGGCACCGTCAGAGGGTGTGAGCAGGGACAGCGCCATCTGTGCATAGGAGCTGTGGCAGGAGCAGGGCTGCGGGCAGACAGGGAACTGGAAACCATAGTAGGAAGGGCCAAGCGGGGGAGGTGGAGCATGGGCCAAGACCCACTCCTGTGCCTACTGCAGCCTCGAGGCCCACTGTTCCTTTCAAAGTGAACAAATTGGTGCACTGGGCCCCTAGTGTAATAAGACCTTCAAATAGTCTTTAGAGGTCTTTACAGTAATAAAACTCAATACAAAGATTGGAGTTGAGATCAGGGCTGTAAGATGCTAAGGACCTGCCCATTACCACTTAGTGAAGATTCTTCACAGACTGCTAGAATTGCAACTTTTAAAAATGGAAGAGACAGGTGGAAGTCCAGGTCAAATCCCCTACCCTCTGGATCCCGATGGGCTCAAAAGAGAGAAAACCCCCAAGGTTTACAGTAAGTGTCTGGGTAAGCCTACCCCCCTCAGACAGCTCTGGTCCTTCTCTCACCTTTGTAGGAATATAGGGACTTTTCTCCCTGGCCTCCTGCCTGTGGAGGACTGGAGGTATTGGTGACTTCCACGTTGTTCATCTGCAGGCTTTGGTGAAGGCAGCTGCCATTGCCTCACCTGGTCCTTTCCCACAGGTTGACCTCTGTGGTCGCGAATGGCAGTGCCTTCAGGTTAGTAGATCCCAAGGAGATGGGGCTTACACATTTCTATTTACAGTGTGTCCTCCCAAGGCTGTCCCTTTGTTCTGTCTTTTAAATAGGTAAGCTTCTTGGATGATGAGAAATGGACTGTTGCGGATGAAAAGGAACCTAAGCTCAGGGCAGTCAATATACAGTTGTTCTTTTGTGGCTCACTCAGACAGCAAAGTAGTGTTAAATATAGAGGGGTGGGAAAATGTAGGTTTACAGTTATAATGCAACTAGAAGCCCACTGCATGAAATTTGTGCATGATGGGGGGCTCACCCCGACCTGCACCCTCTCACAATCCAGGACTCCTCGGACAGTCGGACATCCCTCTCACAATTTGGGACCACTGGCTCCTAACTACTTGTCTGCCTACCTGCCTGGTCACCCCTAACTGCCTCTGTCTGCCTCCCTGATTGCCCCTAACCACTCTCCCTGATTGCCCCTAACCACTCTGCCCCTAACCACTCACTTGCCTGCCTGATTGCCCCTAACTGCTCACCTGCCTGCCTGATCACCCCTAACCACTCTGTCTGCCTGCCTGTTTGCCCCTAACTGCTCATTTCTCCTGCCTGCCTGATTGCCCCTAACCGCTCACCTGCCTGCCTGATCACCCCTAACCACCTCTGCCTCAGCCCCCGCCACTGCAGCTTCATCCAAAAGGACGTCCACAATGACATCTAGATGTTTGTTCAGCTATCCAGTCTAATTAGCATTTTACTCTTTTATTATTATAGATTATTGTTTAAAACCAGCATTGGCCCACCCTCTATATATAAATTGGAGCTGTAGTTACAAATTTAATAGGTCTATTCCCCCAAAAAAAGGTTTTTAATATGAATCTAAGTGTTGTTTTTTCAGATTTGAATGTGATTTTTATCATGTAGAGAAAACCTGACTTTAATATATGTTTGTGGTGGGTCTTCTAACCAACTGGCTTTTCTCTAGGAGAGAAGACAACCAGGGGCAGCTCTCAACTGCCTTAGGTTTGCTGAGTTCTGGGAGACTCTTCCCACCTCCAGCCAGAAACCTTGAATGATTATTTTGAGGAAGGGCTTCTTCACACTTGTGCAAAGATCCATAAATATTTTTGTTGTCTTAGACTCTCAGATGTCACTTGAATAAATTTATTTGCAGGTGCTATATGGTTTTATAGTACCCCTGATTCCCTGCTTTGCAAACACAAGCAAGTTTCACTTTTATGTGTTTTTATAGTGTTGGCCCTTACCCGAAAAGAGACCACTTTTTAAATTTTTTGTTTGAACAGATGTGTAAACAAAAGCATTGCTGCCTTGCAGACTTCACTAATCAAAGCTTAATGAAGGGGGAACAAATGAAAGGGTGCTTGCCTTTTTTAGGCTTTATGGCAGAGTTGGTGTGACCAGGTCAATGTGAGGGCCTGTGCCACTTGGTATGCCCATGGGGGCGCATGCAGCAGTGACCACAGGGTGGCTTCTGAGACTCTGGGCCATTCTCAAGAGCAAGATGCAGATCAAAGAGCTTTCCTGTGACAGGCAGATCCTCGGATGACCTCAGCATCCACACTTTAATTGCTCCTTCCAGTCAGGCTTCTCAGTGGGTCAGAGCCAGAGGACTTTCTAATCATGCCTTTGAAAATATCCTTCCTGCTTCCAATTTTCTCAGTAACTGATCAAGCTTGATCCTATGGTTAAGGGAAAAACAGTACCTATGACTATTCAATATACACTGCTCTTTGTTCTCTGTGTTTTGTCTGTAAACTGTTTTCTAGAGAAACCAGCTCAGCAGACAGACTCATTCCAAAATTTGCTTATAAAACATTCAGTAATTTCTGATAGCCGACTGTAGACAGTTGGCCCATCCTATCTAGCTGTTTTGCTTCATTGTGCACTACCCTCCCCCCCCCACCTACCCACCCCCGCCCCACAACCTGCATCCATGGGAGATAGATGAGCAGAGAAGAAATCAGCATTATCCGCACCAGCCATTGATGGGTCTCCAGGAATTAGCCTTGAGAAGGTTGAGAAAGATGGCAGGATTATGGTCATATTTTGCCTGCTCAATGGAACTAGAGACTGTTCATGATTGCTTTGGAAACTTACTCTCCTTGACTGTAATATTTCTTGCCCAATTTTTTATGGTGGGGGTGGGTATGGGAAAGATTGATCCCTATCAACTTTTCTCATTTCCTTGCTATTCCTACATAGGTATCCTATACAGTCATTTATCTCCAAAATTATTTATGTTTTACTTCAAGAACTATTAATAGAAAGCGTTTTTCTTTTCCTTAAACATTCTCTGCACTACCCCAGTGTAGTTTCCTAGTATATAAAGATGGATTTCATATACAGAAGAGTAAGTAGAAAAATGCTAATGTAGTCATATGGCTGTGAGAGAGGAAAGATTTACTTTTACATTTATTCAGAACACTTACATCAAAGTTGGCTATCTGCAAAGATTTTAAGAGTTTATTTTTTCTCTTTCATATTGAAAATTTATATATAACTTACCTTTTTTTAAGTGTGCCTTTCAAAAATGACGGGTACAGTGAAAATAATGTAAGTTTAGATCTGGTGCCTTCAAATATAGACAGCGGGTCAATGGAAAAGAAAGTATATTATCAAAGATCATTTGAATGTTTCATGCTGTTGGTCTGAAGATAAGGAACTTTCCTGGTAGAACTAATATAAACCTAAAACTTGATAGTAAGAAGTAAGTTATACATAGACTCATGGATACAGAGGACATGCTAATGATTGCCAGAGGGGAGGAGGCTGGGAAACAGGGTGAAAAAGGTGAAGGGATTAAGAACTACAAATTGGTAGTTACAAAATAATCATATGATGTAATGTACAGCATAAGGAATATAGTCAATAATATTGCAGTAACTATGTTTGGTGCCAGGTGGGTACTTGAAATAGGTTTTGTAAAGTATATGGTTGTCTAACCACTAGGCATATTCCTGAAACTAATACATTATTGCATATAAACTGAATTTAAAAATGAAATTAAAAAAAATAAGTTGTATGGAATTGTACACAGTTGATTAGGTCTACTATAAAAGTGCCCTCTCATTTATTATAACCTTAATATATATCTTTTATAACTTAAATAATCATAGCTTTTACTTTACAGATTATATATTATACAGTTTTAAATAGTAATTTTTATGATATATTTTCAAGCACATTTTACAGATACATCAGAAAAATCAATAATAATTTCATAACTTTATCAAAATTAAATCAAAGCAAATATTTATGAAGTATTTGAAGTAAGCCATTTCCAAGTTAAATATTTAATTGTGGGTAGGTGAGGAGAATATTTCAGACAAAATATATTGGAACAATTACCAATTATAGAAGTAATATATATTTAATGTTTTAATTTAAACAATTTTTATATTCTGAATTTATTTTAATAGCAAATAATTACTTTTGTAAAGATAACATTGTGTATTTAATTTTTTTAGTTAGATAAGTCAAATTAGGACTTATATAATCAGTCATAGTCTACCCTTTACTCTTTTAGACCTATTTGACAGTGTCTGAAGGGGGTGAGGTTTCTCCTTTTGGAATTCGCAACTAACCGCTTTATATATTTCTAGAGGTTCAGCATACAAAATCGTGCACAGGTAGGGTCCCTAGGCCTAGCCTGTGATCAGGGCCATCTTTTGCCTGCTCACCAGTCCCACCCCGGTTCTCCCAGTAATCAAAAGAACAGCCCACTCTGCCTTAGGTGCCTTGTGCCATCAAAGGGCATTTGGCCCTTTGCTCCCTTTAAAAAAGTAAAATTAAAAAAAAAAGAAGTAAAATTAACTCCCTCTTTCTGCACCTGTCTCTTCTCTCATGAATCCTTTCACAGCCAGCGTCACCTGCCAAAACCCTAACAATAACATGGGAAACTTAACCAGGAAGGGCTGTCCCTGTGGGAGGAGGTGCAGGGAATCAAGGCTGCCCTCTTGCTCCTGCCCTACCCTCCACTCCTCCATCCCTGCACTGGCCCAGCCATTTAGCTTGGCTCCTCCCCCATTGCAGAACCGCTCAGCTCAGGCTCTGGTCCCGCCCATCCCGCAAGGAGGAGCATGCGCAATTTCTTGCAGACAGGGAAGCAGTGGTGGGGTAGGGAAGTGGCAGTGCCCATCCCCTTCCCCCCAGGAGGATGTTTGTGCTTTAAAGCTGCTGTTCTCTGTCCACCTCCCAGCAGTGAAGGCTGGGGGTTGCTGCAGGCACTGAAGTCCTTGTTGTAGTCCCTGACCCAGAGCCTGTCACAGCGGTGAGTCCGCATCTGGGAGGCTGTGCAGTGGAGGTGCCATGTTTCTTTTGGAAGAAACTGAGGATCGATGGGAACCTGTTGGCCGGTGGGGGGAGGGACCAAGAGGTCTGCCTTCCACCCACTTGCCTGTCCCAAGTCCTGCCCTCCTGCCACCCAGCCTGGTTCCCTGTGATTCCCCGTTGGCCATCCAGCGATAGAAGTCTGCAGGTTGGAGGAGAGATCGAGAGGTGGTCAATGCACCTCATTGTGACTGGTCGATCGGTTGTTCCAGTCGTTATACTGTCATGGTCACTGGCCTTTTATTATATGGGATGTGTGTGTCCAAAGGAGGAAGATATGTTACTCATAAATTAGAATTATTACTTCAGTATTCTCTGATAAATAAGCTTCTTAAATAACCCCCGTTTCCATGAAATAAATCTCATCATCAAATGGATTTTTAACTGTATGTTTGTATTACCTAGAAATGATTACTGCATTCTTTACACTTACTGTTTTCTTTTTAATAAAGATTCTTTAAGTTGAATTTGATATTTCATATAAATACTATAATAGAAATACCTAGCAATATTCAATAATTTATGGAAATAATCATGAACATAGCAATAATTAAGTTATAAATTATACTCTAATAGTGTCAAGCTTTCTAAAATACTTATTAGCAGAAATACACAAATACTGCACAGAGTTCTTATATTCATAATGTCTTTCTTATTATTAAAACTGTAAATCTTAAGTAAATTTTCATCAGAATAACAGAATATAGAGGTGCTTTCTCAAGGCAAGTCATGATGGATAATTTTGAAGAAACTTTTTAAGAAAAAGAACAATTAGGGGATTTTTGCAAAAACTGGGATTTCTGCTTCATATTATGATCACAAAATTACCTATCAATATAGACATAGTGTTCCAGATTTTGGCCATTTTAAACCATGGGGGAAAGAGAAGTAGATTTATTTTGCTTTCTTAAGCAAGCAAACTCATCTAAAGTCCTAATCCAGTTCATTTTACTGAATTTGTCGTTACTTGAGTCTTCATTACTGTTGCTACTTTATCATGTTGCCTCCTTATCATAGTGTTACAGCTTTGACATATGTAGTAATGAATGAGTTTGAGTACAGTTCACAAAACCAGAATCTTTTCATGTTGGCCACAGGCCTTGTGTTTTGCTTTATAATAAATTGTAACTGTCACTACAATTGCAATTGCACTATGGCACTATTTTCCTTATATTAGTTTTAAAGGATTGTAAAGAAATCTATTATAAAGGATTGCACTGTGTTGTAATAGATACTATTGTACAGGATACTATTTTACAACTTTTACATCAAGAGTACTAAATGTTTATTAAATAAACAAAATTTGGTTTCACAGCCTCCTTTCAGTAAAGTACCTACTAAAATGGAAATCTGAACCATGGAGCTCATGTGAGAGATGAATGCTTTTTCCTTTTCAATATTGTGTAAAATAATGAGGTTTTAAAATCTTATATAATAGAGAGCTAATATGCTAATTTGACTGAACATCAGAATGACTGTCCGGACAACCTTCTAGATGAAGCCGGCCAAGGCTGCAAGGGGCTGCAAGGGCTGGTCAAGGCAGCCGGAGCTGCAAGGGCCTACCCCCTTGCACAGATTTCATGCATCAGGCCTCTAGTGTGTAACAAGCGGCCAAAACAAAAAGATTCACATGTCTGACCAGTATGGTTAGAAAGGCTGAGTTTTCCTGAAGTTTATAAAATTAATTTATGAAAAATGTATATACTATAGGAAATATGAGTTTTGTAATGCTTCCAGAGTGAAAAAGACCCCTTGTAATCATATAAGTAACTAAAAATTGCCATTTCCTGGCACAATTTCAGAAATTGCAGTATATGAGAAGGGAGTGTTCTTGATTGGCACAGTTCGTTCTCTTTCAGTTTACTCCCTTTATCCTTATGCAAACATTCCCATCTCTCCTTATAATAATGGATAACTTTTTTTAGAGATCATCTAAGATAATGAGTCTTTTTATGAGGAACTTTTAACATTCACCTTGTTTTCTTGTGAAAAATAAATGCTTCAAATCTCTTTCAAGCTTATCTTTAAAGATCAGCATTTTCCTCTCCTTATCCATAATTTTTTAAGATTTAATAAATTATATTTAGAAAAAACACTTTCAACATGCTGCTTGTTCACATGAATCACAGTAGATTTTGAAAGAAGTCTATTTTCATTAGAAATGGTTTGCTATTAACGGGAAGATAGTTATATCTTACTAGAGGCCCAGTGCACGGATTCATGCACTGGTGGGGTCCCTCGGCCTGGCCTTTGGGGATCTGGCTGAAACCAGCTCTCTGACATCCCCCGAGGGATCCCGGATTGTGAGAGGGTGCAGGGAAGGCTGAGGGACCCCACTGGTGCACAACTGGAACCTGGGAGAGACCTCAAAAGGGCTCTAGGACATGTCCAGCCTATATCACCCAATCCCAATAAGGGCCAGCTGGCCAGGGAGGGACCATGGGCATGTCCGGCCCATCTCGCCCAGTCCCAATTGGCTGGATCCTAGCAGCAAGCTAACCTACCAGTCAGAGCATCTTGCCCCCTGATGGTCAGTTGCATGTCATAGTGACTGGTCAACAGTTGAACGATCAGGCACTTAGCATATTAGGCTTTTATTATATAGGATGTTTTGTCTTATATTGTTTATTTCAGTAAAATGGACCTCAATATAAGATAAAGAGATAAATAATTTCTTTTTAAAAGAAAAATCTATATGTGCCATTGTTTTAAGAAAACTAGGCTTGTCACCCAGCCAGTGTGGTTCTGTGGATGACCATCAACCTAGGAACCAAGAGGTCTCTGGTTCAATTCCCAGTCAGGGCACATTCCTGGGTTGCAGGCTCTTGTTTTTTTTGTGATATAAAACACAAAAGGTACTGATCCATGTTTCTATCTCTCCCTCTCCCTTCCTCTCTCTAAAAATTAATAAAAACATATTTTTTTAAAAATAAGCTTGTCAATTTTAAGTCCCTTAAGTTTATTTTGTGTATGTTTATATAAGGGTATTTTGTATCTTTGTATTTTTAAAAACCTTTGTTCTCAATTGCAGAACATGGAAACAGGATCATAACAGGTACTTAGTAAATATTTGTAAAATAAAAAGCCATTTTCTACCCATATCCATTGATATATGGCACTTCAATTCCATTGAACTCCCATACAAGAAAAATAATAATGTCATCAACCATCTTTGTCTAGTAAACTCTTACAGTTTCTGTATGTCTGGAAAATTTCTTAAATGATAGTTTAACTGAGTATAGAGTTCTAGATTGACAGTTTTTTCTTTCTACACGTTGATGGTATTATCTCTATCATTTGGTGGTGGTAGTGATAGTGGTGATGATAGTGGTATTAATAAGAAGTCTGCCTTTAGTTTGTCATTTCTTTGGTGAGATGTCTTTTCTTTCTGGTATTTTAAAGATACTCCTTTTATCCGTGATATAATAAGGCACAGCTTTATTTTTTCTACTAGGGATTCTCCTATTTTGGTTTGAGGATTCATGCCTTTAATTCTCTGCCATTATCTCTTCCATTTTCTCTGTTCTCTCTAGTATGTCCTCTGTCTCTTAATTTCTTTTTCTCTCCTTCTTATTTAATCTCTGTACTACATTCTGAGTAATTTTATTCTGCAGTTTTATCAACCATCATTGTAGGTAGGGCTCTTTAATCTGTTGTTTAACCAATATTTTGAGTTTGTTTCTATCTTTATTTTTCATTTCAAAACTATATTTCCTTTTTGTACTATGTACTATATATACTAGTATAAGCCTAAGCGACTGTCTGACTATGCGACCGTCTGATCGATAGCTATGACGTGCACTGATCACTAGGGGGCAAGATGCTTAACGCAGGAACTGCCAAGCTGCTGTGATTTGGCAGCTGTGGTTTTCAGGTGACGCACCTGGAATCAGAGAGGAGGGACCCCAATTCCAGGATGCATCACCCGAGAACCATCCTTTCATAATCCAGGACCCCTCAGTGGATGTCGGAGAGCCAGTTTCAGCACAATCCCCACAGGCCAGGCTGATTCATCCCCACCAGTGCATGAATCTGCACTGGGCCTCTGGTATAATAAACAGTTCTTACTGATGGATTCTGTCTTTTTCTTTGTGGACATGCTAATGATTTAAAATCATTCAGATGGCTTTATTTATGGTTTCTTAGATATACTCACATTTGTTGCATCTGCCACTTTCATGATGGTGGGTTTTACATGATCCTAAATTGGAATCACAAGCATTCTCTAGATTATGGTGTATTTAACCCCTCATTGAGATCTTATGATTTTTCAGTGGTTCTTGGCCAATTCTTTGTTAGTTTTTAACTTAGATTTTCCATCACACCTATGTTCTACAAAGTCAGATTCCACAAATGGTACAGGCTTGGCATTTCATTTTTTCACTAGTGATTCTGTCTAGAATAAGAAGGTAGCCTGCTTCTATGTATCCAGTTTGGGGTTTACTTGCTTTAACTTGCAAATTGGATATCATTTTAACTGCTGCTGCTTTTTTTTTTTTATGACTGGTTTTTTTAATGCAGGGACTTAAAGCATTTTTTTTTTTTTATCTTCTCTCCACACATGGAGTCCTGTAAACTATAACTTAAAACTCTATCCCTGGTGGCTACTGAACTTCAGCTCCCCCTCACACTACCATCTTACTTCTTTGTTTTGGGAACATCTAAGAAAGATGTTCCTTTCTTAGATTTAAACTCAAATATAATTTTATTGTCAAATTGTATCTAGTATTTCTTTTTGGGGAAGGGGATGGTAACTTTCCACATATTTACTATACCATCTTGTCAGGGAAATTGCAGCCATATAGTTTAAATGGCCCACTCTTTTTAACTGTTATGTTAATCAAATAACCCATAGTCTGTAAATTAAATATGATTCTATCTATAATTTCAATTAACTGTAGTTGGCATCTTTAAGTTACTAAATATTCTTGTAACCCAGTAGGTAAAGTGGGATTTGTGAAAATGTTTTCTTATTTAATTATCACATAAAGATTATGATTTTTTTTTAATTTGACTACTTACACTATTTACATAAAAATAATTTTGGGAAAAATTACCAAATTAAAAAATTTAAATATCCCATTTTTATGCCATAATTTAAATAATCATTAATTTTCATTCTTATTTAGGATAGTGGATATCTGCATGTGTATCATAACATCTTCTGATAATAATATCAGTTGGAGAATATATATTTGATTATTAAAAACATAACAGTCTCATTTGACAAAAAATTACTATTTTTTGAGACTTCACTTTGCTTCCTTCCCTTTTTTCAGACATACAAAGACAAAACAAAGGCAGATACATCGACACATATTGAAGTTCAACAAGCAAGTGAAGGAGACATTTCATGTCCTCTTTACATTGCACACCCTGTGAGCCAGAAGAAGAAGAAAGTCTACCGTACAGACCAGACCACCTTCCTACTGGGAGAAACACCAAAAGGGGTTCGCAGGTATGTCACCTATGACAACACCGAACTTTAAGAGCAATTCTCAAAGGAAATACAACTCCTTAGTAAAACAAACACATTATTTTAATGTTAGCCATACCTGACATCTGAATATTTCAGAAAAAATCTGAATTTGTACAATTTGAAAAATAAATTTCTATGTTTTAGATTATTTTAGAAAGCTAATCTCTGAATTGATAAAAAAAGGAAATCACTTTATGTAAGTAAATGAAATACATAAGTGTATTACATTCATTCACTTAATAAATATCTGTTGAACACCTAATATGTATCCAGGTATTGTGCTGGCTACTGAATTTACAGTGTAAAAAAAAAAAAAAAGTTTATAGTGCAGTAGGATGGGGTTGGGGTTGCATAAACATCAAAAGTAAAAATAACGTAAGTAATTATATAATGGTACACTTGTTATGAGACAGGAAGGGTCAGGCCTCCTTGATAGAGAAAATGGGATCAGGAAAATGTAATTACCTTTCTCTTGGGTGGTCATGTAAACTGCACTACACCAGTGACATTTACCATGAGACCTGACAGATAACTGAGCAAAGAACCAGAATAAGAACATCCCTGTGGAGGGAAGAGGTTTGATGTGTTTGAGTAACTGAGAGAAGACTGGTGCGCTCAGTACATAATAAACCAAGGAGCGAGTGGCATGAGATAAAGGGAGAGATGTAGATGGAGCTGGAGGATGCAGAGCCTGGTAGGTTGTGGGGAAGGTTTGGATGTTGTCCTAAGTGCAGTGAAGACTGTTGAAGCAGGGTAGGATCTGATGTATGTTTCTAAAACATTGTTCCAGCTTCTGTGTGGAAGAGGGCATCATGGACTAGGGGAGACCAGAAGGAACTAAGTAGACATGTGATGGTGGTTTGCAATAGGGTGGTTGCCATGGAGAAGCAGCTAAATGAATGTGTTTGATGTTGGACTA
The DNA here is from genome assembly GCA_011751065.1 of Lasiurus cinereus. Classification (NCBI taxonomy): domain Eukaryota; kingdom Metazoa; phylum Chordata; class Mammalia; order Chiroptera; family Vespertilionidae; genus Lasiurus; species Lasiurus cinereus. The sequence goes on along the minus strand of JAAGEH010000034.1, from coordinate 1,324,977 downwards.
GTTACTGAGAAAGAGAGAAGACAGAATAACTCCCAACTTTCTGTTGTAAGCAACAAATTGGTTTTACCGAACCAGGAAAACTAAAAGAGAAACAAAACACAAAACAGGAATTCTCTTTGGCTCATATTAAATTTGAGGTTCTATGAAAATGTTGAATAGGCAATGGATTACTCTTCTGCAATCTTGAGACTAGATCTAAATTTAGAATCTGCATAGAGATTATAAGTGGGGTTTGAGCCCTAGGACTGAAGAGCATAGGAAGGAAACACGGAGGCGAGAAGGAGCCCCAGGACTGAGCCTGAAGGGGAAGGTGGCCTGTTGAGTAGGAGGCGCAGGGAGGCCCGAAAGTTTGAGAGAAAAGAGAGCTCTTACCTGAATCAAATATTGTGGAAAGTGCCCCCTCGAGTGGGCAGTAGAGAACACACTGGCTGCTTGAACCTGAGCAGTCTGATTAGACAGTGCTGGGATGAGGTGGGCAAACAGTGAGTGGCCAGACCCAGGACAGCTCTTTAAGCTGGAATTTGAAGTGTAGCCGCAGCAGGAGAGCATTGTGGGACTAAGGATAGGTATAAATATTTTTCTCTTTTCCGTGTCCAGCACAGCTAGAGAGAGGTTCAGTTCCTAAGTAGGGGCAGCTGGGGATTGAGAAAATGAAAGAGACAGAGATAGAAGGAAAAAGCTAGGGCTTGGTGGGATAGCTGTCCTCTGATGAAGAGACAGTGACCCAGAGCCGATACAGTACATTTATATTATACAGCAAAATACCAGGGAGTTTTACGAAAGCCCAAGATGAGATGATGTATGTTCGTGTGTCTTCTCTGTAATTGTCACTTCTGGGTGGGTCCAGATAATCGTGTTTGTTCCTGGTGCTTGGCGGATTTAGATAATCAAACCCAGTCTCTCACACCTGCGCTGAAGGTTAGGCTGACGACACACCTGCCTCTGACAAGGTATATTTCCAGGGCATAGCTCTGCCAGGCACCGTGGATTCAGATGACAGTCAGCTCAGGGGCCTTTCCCAGGTGTTCTCTACAGGTGGTTTTTTTTTTTAATTGGTAAGGTAATAGATCCTGTGTGTGTGTCCAGGAAACAGACTAATAGGGAAAAGAGAGATCATGCCAGAGTGAATGAAAAGAGTGAAGTGCTGGAGGCAGAAGAGGGTCAGATCTAGGCCACTGGCCAAATGCAGTCTTTGCGAGACCTTAACAGAGAAGAGGCTCAGATGGGCACAGATAAAGTGGTATTTCCTCAGTTAAAGGATAATTAAAATCATCAGTTCAAAGGGATACAGATTTAGGGAGAGGAAAGTTGTGAAAGAGGGTATTTATAAAGTAGAAAAGCAAGCTTAGTGGGACTAGCCTTCCTAGGCAATGGAGAGTCCCCATTTGAGAGCAATTCCAGTAATACTCGGCATATTTGACTGCATCCTGATAGCAGCCTCCTCCCAGAGAGGCTGAGCGCAGTCAGGGGCCTGGGCAGCGCTGTGAAGGCGGCGGCCTTGAGCAGCTGCTGAGGCACTACCAAGCCTTGGATAAATAGCAGTCTTCATACATAAATATTAGAAAGACCAGGAGAGTGGATTTGGAGATGATTAATAAACAAAATAATATTACCTTGGTTGCTTCACGTGAAGTGAAAACTGGACCCTTTTAAGAGCATGCTGTTGCTTTCCAGCAAGGACATGAGTGGTCCAGGACAGAAATTTGGAAGCTTGTGTTTATTAAATATTCTGTTGGTCACAAGCATGGCTGCTGATCAGCCAGAGTTTGTACCTGGATTTGGAACAGTAAGGACTAGGGTGGGGAGGATGGAGCCACACTGTACCCCTAACCACAGCCATGAGGATTGCCACTAAGATCAAAGGAAACAAACTTTATAGAGCCTGGTGGGAATGGCAAAAGTAAGTTCTATTTACACACATTTTTTTAAACATTTTACCCTCAGGATTCTGTTAGGTACAAAATTCAAACTGACATTGGCATACGGACCCTTCGCAGGTTTTTCAGCCTGGTTCTTGGCAGTTTCTCTTACCTTCTGTGCACCAGGGCCTCTCTCCCTGGAAGGCCTCCCCCTCATCTTCGCCTGACTGGCCTCAGGTGACAGCAGAGAAGCCTTCCCCACCCCCGGGCCCACTGCCAGTCACTTGTTAGGTCCCCTTTGGACACTGCTCTGGTCCCTCCATGGGATTTCCCACTCTGCTCAGGCTAGAGTCCTTCAGAAAGACCTGGAAGGCAGGGACCTAGGGCTTGTTCTGTTGTACAGTTCCTACCCCAGTGCCAGCACATAAGATGACTCTATACATATTTGTTGAATGAATGAATGAATGTTTTAAGGAAATAGTATATAAGATGTAGATGTAATTCTAAAACTTGGGGACCTTCAGTTGCATGCTGCAATACCATTTATGGCCTCTGTTTAAAAGAATGTTTACAAACATTAGGCTTTCTTAACTCATGGCCTAGACTCCACATCAGCAGAAGGATACCTTCCGTCATCCTTAGTCTGCTCAGGGCACCCTAACAAATTACTTCAGACGTTTCTCACAGTTCTGAGAACTCCAAGATCAAGGTGCCAGTTGAGTTGGTTCCTGGTGAGGGCTCTCTTCCTGGCTTCCAGCAGCCATCTCCTCACTGTGTCTTCTCATGACACAAAGAGAGCTCTCTGGGGACTGCTTATGACCTCGTTTAACCGAAGTTACCTCCTAAAGGCTCTATCTCCAAATTACTCACACAGGACTGCTTAAGCTTCAACATATGACTTATGGGCTAGGGGGAGACACAGCTCAGTCCACAGCATCCTCACTTAGGAAAAGGAGCAGAGTCTCATGCCCAGGTCCCAAGACAACCTTTCTGCCTCCATCTCACCAGGGCTCCAGAAGGGCCATTTCCTACACATGCATATAGCAGCTTTAATTAGTATCTTATACTAAGCATGAAACTCGCTTTTTTCAAATAGCATCTCACCACCTTGCCCAATGCCAGTCTATTTTCCCCTAATATTTGAAGTGATATATGTAATTTTATTGTTGTGTCTGTGTGTTTATTTTTCAATTACAGTTGACATTCAATATTATATTAGTTTCAGGTGGACAGCATAGTGTTAGACATTTATATAACTTATGAAGTGAAGTCTCCAATAAGTCTAGCACCCACTTAGCACCATACATAGTTATCACAGTATTATTGACTATATTCTTGTCAATAATACTTTACATCCCTGTGACTATTTTGTAACTGCCAATCGGTACTTTTTAATCTCTTCAGCTTTTTCACCCACCCTCCAAAGCCTCTCTCCCATCAGGCAACCATCAGTTTGTTCTCTGTGTCTATGAATCTGTTTCTGTTTTGTCGGTTTTTGTTTTTTTAGATTCCACATAGCAGTGAGGTTATCTGGTATGTGTCTTTCTCTGTGTGACTTATTTCACTTAGCATATTACCCTCTAGGTCCCTCCATATTGTTCAAAATGATAAAGTTTCATTCTTTTTTATAGCTGAGTAATATTCCATTGTCTATATGTACCACATCTTTTTAATCCAATTGTTTATTGATGGATACTTAGATTGCTTCCATATCGTAGCTATTATAAATAATGCAGCAATGCATATAGGAATGCATATATTAGTGTTTGGGATTTCTTCAAATAAATACCCAGAGGTGAAATTGCTAGTTCATAAGGTAGTTCTATTTTTTAGTATTTTGAGGAACCTCCATACTGTTTTCCATAGTGATCTCAACAACAGTGAAGGAGAGTTCCCTTTTCTTCACATTCTTGCCAACACTGTTGTTGCTTTATTGATGATAACCATTGTGACAGGTGTGAGGTGATAGCTCATTATGGTTTTAATTTGCATTTCTTTGGTGATTCGTGACTTTGAGCATCTTTTCATATGTCTGTTGGCCATCTGTATGTCCTCTTTGGAGAAATATCTATTTGGGTCCCCTGCCCATTTTTTAATTGGATTCTTTTGGGTTTTTGGTGTTGAGTTGTATGAGTTCTTTATTAACTCCTATCAGATGTATCATTGGCAAATATCTTCTTCCATTCAGTAGGTTGTCTTTTTGTTTTATTAATGGTTTCCTTTGCTATGCAAAAACTTTTTTTTGAGTTTAATGTAGTTCTATTTGTTTATTTTTTATTTTGTTTTCCCTGCCCAAGGAGACATATCCAAAAAAACTATTGCCATGGGCGATGTCAGAGATTTACTGCCTATGCTTTCTTCTAGGGGTTTGACAGTTACATATGTCATATTCAGTTTAATCCATTGTGGGTTTATTCCTGTGTACAGTATAAGAAAGTAGTCTAGTTTCATTATTTGCATGTATCTGCCCAGTTTTCCCAGCACCATTTATTGAGTAGACTGTCTTTACCCCATTGTATATTCTTGCCTTCTTTGTCACCTATTAATTGACCATATAGGCATGTTTTCATTTCTGGGCCCTCAGTTCTATTCCATTTATCTATGTGTCTGTTTTAAGCTAGTAACATGTTGTTTTGATTATTATGATCTTCTAGTAGAGTTTGTCTTCAAGTAATGCGATATCTCAAACTTTGTTCTTGTTTCTCAAGATCCCTATGGCTATTCAGTGTCTTTTGTGGTTCCATATACATTTTAGGATTATTCGTTCTAGTTCTGTGGGGGAAAGAATATCACCTCACCTTTTAGTTTAGCTGTCTATACTGAAATCGGACCAATTAAGGGAAGAAAGAATTTAGGTTTATAGTTTAGAACTTTTGTTTAGGCTCATCAAAAAGTTGTATGAAATTCTATGCTGTATCTGTGTGGAAAAGGGGGAAAAAAGACAGAGAAGTAAAAAATTCTTCTTTTTTAGAATGTTTTCTTTTCTATTTATGAAGACCCTTCTTTGACAGTTTTATTTTATGGAACTTGAACGCAATATAGATTTTCAAATTCAGATTATATGAATTATGATTCTCATGTCAGTCATAAATTGGCTGACTGGAAGAGTAGTGTGCCAGAATCTTATAATTCCCAGGAAATACCTAATAGTATAAATCAGAATAATTTTTAAAGTTGGTGATTTCATGAGCCAAAATATTTTTCACTAATATAAGGAAATAAGTCACATTTTGCTAGTGTAAAATGCACTTTTATTATGGAATGAAGGTAATATATATTAAAGGAATAAGATTGTTTTATTTCTACATTTCATGTCATAATGACAAGTCCTTTAGAAAGGAAATATAATAAAAATAACCACTTGTTTTGTTCATTAAATCTTCAGAAAACAATTTGAAGAAATGGCTTCTTATTTTAATGTGTCTTCTGTGAAGGAATTTGCTCAACATATAACTAATGCCACATCAGAAGAACGACAGAAAATGCTAAGAGACTTTTATGCTTCACAGTATCCAGAGGTCAAAGACTTTTTTGTGGATTCTGCTTCAGGACTCGTTAAACCTGCCCATGAGTCAGGAAAGAGAGTCAGGAATAAGTCTGAAAAGAGAGAGCCTTCTATAAAAGAAAAGCTGCCAGATTCCAAAACTTTGCCATTTAGAGATTCTACCCCCCAAAAATCCCAAATTTGCAGCCCAAAAAGATATACAGGAAAATCAGTTAAGCCTCAAAGTCGTGATTTCCGTAGAGAAGAGCTGTTTTCTAACAATGCAGAAACTCCGAAATTACCTATCAGCTCTGCCCAAGGGACTGACAGTGAAAAACACGGCCAAGTATCCAAAGGTCCTACAGCGTCTGTTTCCCTGAACAGTAAGTCTGAAGCATGTGAGAGGTTAGAAAATATCATAAAAATCCAGCAGGACCTCACAAGAATGGGCATTTCAAGAAATGAACCCTTTTTTGAAATGGAAAACAAAAAGATAAAAAATCCAGTGTTAGAAAAGATTTCTGTGGTAGGCTTACTGGGTGACACCTCTATTCTTGATGACCTCTTTAAAAGTCGCGGGAACAGTCCCACACGACTGCCAAGGAAAATTCTTTCAGAGCCCATGGCAAAAGCAAAACAGAGACCAAAAGATTTCTGGGACATCCTGAATGAACAGAATGATGACCATCTCAGCAAACTCACCGACTTGGCAATGATAGAGACTCTGTGTGAAAAAGTGCCCCTGGCTGCACCCTCCAGCACAGAGAAGCAAGAAACTTCGCTTTGGAAATCAAATGAGAACTTTTTGTGGAAAAAAGTAAATTCACGTGAGACTGATGAAAACACAACCAAAACGCAAAAATAGTATATGAAAGTACAAACTGCTGCCATCAATGTTTGCAACACTTTTACCCTCATTATGTTAACTTGAACACACTTGTCAACATATATTTTTATTAAACTCTTGCTCTAGGGTCACTTTTTAAGTCAAAAATGTTATCATGTATTTGCTTTCCTTGATATCTTATTTGATCTTTTTAAAATTATGATTTTATTAATGTGATTTATTATAAAATGTGATTTTATTTATAGAATAAAAATTAATGTTATTCCATAAGCCTCTAAAGCAATAGAAACAATTCTGTATTTACCAGGAGACCTGGGCATCTCTCTTGCTGAGTCATCATTTGACTTTGGAGAAGTCACATGCCCTCCTTTATAGCCGTTTCCCAATGTGAAAGGTGGAAGGGTTGAAGTTGATCAAGATGGGCATCCTCTAGTTTAAGAAGCTTTGGTTTACTCTCCCAGATCCCATTAAATCATAGGTGATGTTCACCCCCTGCCCAAATCAAGTGTACCTTGAGGTGTTTCTTATTAACAGTTGGAAAATTATGTTAACTGTTTTCCTTTACCTTCAGTATCATGTCTACTGTTATTAAATTACTGTAGGTGACAATAGTTACTAGAATTGAATATGTGATATTATGTTAAAATAGTGGTATTATGTTAAAATATAACTGCTCAGAATCTAAGGGTTAATGTGTAACTTTACCATATGAGATATGATGCTGAAGTGTTATGATTATTATCTTGGCCCCAGGATGTCACTGTCTCAACTTTTCATACAACTACTAGGATCTAATAACTGTAAAACTTTGCAGAATACTTGTGTATTTCTTAAGTATAAAGAAAGGAGTAAATATTTTATTTGAAACTTATATCCTGTTGGATTTAACTTAATACGGTACATCCAATGGAATGTGCTCATTGCTGAATTCCTTCATTGAAGCATTCGCTCAGCCCGAGTGGACTGTGCTAGGAGCTCCAGAGGTTCAGGTGCCATGCTGGTCTGGGTGACAGAGGGGAGCCTGTCTCTGAATCCTGGTCAGGCTAGTACCTGGCAGCCGACACCTGCAGCTTCTCTGACCACATTCAGACACACCCTATCAGCTCCCCCCCCCACTGAGCTCGCAGGCTGATAGGCAGGCGTTTCCAGAAAAGGGCGGTGAACCTGGCACTGGTAGGGCTTTGGGGTCTCTGTCACTGTATGGAGGGGAGAGGCCTTCAGAAGATCCAGGATGAGGAGCCGCTGCTCAGAAATGACCAAAAAAAGTCAGAAAGAAATCTCTCCTCCAGGGACTGAGCAGCTGAATATGTTTTTTGCTAGGGCAATGTTGAGGGCTGTGAAATATATTTTACATCAGAGCAGTATATATGTGTTCATGCAGACATATGATTGAGGGTAAAGGTTTATGAAATCATATTTACTCTTAAATCATGCAACATACTTGGGTATTTTCTCCTTGATTGCACTTTTGGCTCTTGTACATGTGTGCGTGTGTTCTCATTTCATGACCCAGTAATGATTGAGAACCACAGTTTGAAAAATCATTGTTTTAGATTATATAAAGTTTTTTCTTCAGGGTGTTTCTTTTGGGGGGGGGCGGGGAGGGCGTGTTTTGTTTTGTTTTGCTACTTGCAGCTGAGGTGTGTCAATTTATCATCTGCTACATTTCACCACCCAGGTGCTTGCTACAAAATGAATGTTTGCAGTGTGCTAGAATTGACATAAATGTTCTCAGCCCCATGCGATCCATTGTACATGGAGCTCAGATAAGCAAATAGAAGCTTCTTCATCTCAGAGCATATAACAGATGGTAGAGTTCAGGCATTTTAATAAAAGTGTGTCTTTCATATTATAAAATACCCTTAAATTTTGTACATGGACATGATCATACAATCATAAAATTCTCATATTAGCTCTATACTCTTCAAATATAATAGAATATTATTAAAGAGATTGTCATCAGAAATAGTCAAAATGGGAGCAAACGTACAGACTTGGAGTTTAAATTACTTTCCAGCAGTTGCCAGCAAAAGGTCTGTTTGTCATCGCTATCACCCCCGGCATCAGTGCCACGCAGGGCGCAGACCCCGTGTGAGAAGCCAGCTGGAAGGCTCCAGAAGGCTCTCTGCAGCAGTGGGAGATCTGGGTCACCTCAAACCGGGGAGGCCACTGAGGTGACAATACGAATCTTTCCTGCCACACATTGTTGTGCCACCAGGTTCTGCCAACTAAACAGGTGGCCTGGGCAAACCCTATTCTCTCAGCCTCAGTTTTTCCTTTATATCTGAGAGGGACTGAATTAGTGGTATTCAAGCCTTTTTTGTAAGCAATTGAACGCTATCTTAATTGGAAGCTCAACTATTTAAAGCAATTAAAATGAAGCTCTTTGGATTCAAGGAGTATCTCTGTGGCTCCATGAAGCACTAGTTTGAAAACCACAGGGATAAGATAATTACTAAAAACCTTCCAAATTAAATTTTGTGCATCTATTTGCCACATTATGTCTTTTTTACTTCTCTTTAAAGCACTGGTAGTTTCTGACTGCTAGCACTCAACACATTGTTTTGTTTTTAATCCTCTCTTGAGGATATGCTTTTGGACTCAAGAGAGAAAGTTGATGTGAGAAGCATCCATCAGCTGCCTCCTGCATATACGTGCGTCGAAGATGGAACTCACAACCTAGACATGTGCCCTGATCTGGAATTGAAGCCGAAACTTCTGGTGTATGGAATGCCACTCGGACCAACTGAGCCACCTGGCCAAGACTCAACACAGTTATTAATATTGGAAACTGAGGCAAGATATTGAGAGGCTTTTGCACTTGAATTCCTCAGGGTTCCCTTAAGCCCTGAAACACTTCTTTGATTAAATTAACATGGGCAGGTGGGTGGCTGCCCTTTATTCAAGGTCTAGGAGTCTTGGTTTGCAGAGACAAGCTGGTGAAGGACTTCTGATCACTCCACAGAAAATGAGAAAGCCACGTGCCACGTAGGCTTGTTTTTAAAGTTCAATGTGTACAATTTTTAAATTCTGAAGTTATCTTTCCTATATATTGAAATAACCCTGTTTAGTTTTTAGTCTTTTTCACTGTCCTTACCTGGAATAAAAGTTAATAGCCATATGTGAATTCCCAAAAGTTTTTTTGACATTTACTAGGCTATAAAATCCAAAAGAGTGGGATTGCTGCCTGCCCCAGAGGCCATTTTTTAACATACCAGGGCAAAATGGAGCTCCGTGTTCACTATGGCATAAGCACAGTCACCAGTGAGTCTGGAACCACCAAGGATATCGCATGGCTTTCCAAGAGCCCAAAGTGCCAAGTGCTTTCAGGTGCCTCACCTCGTGCTCATGTAATCATCATTGATGTGTCTTGTTTCCCAGTTCCGACCCTGCCTACTTCTGCAGTGTTCCACACAGAGGGCTTCTGGGAGGCTTTGACCGGGAAGTGGTAAGCTCAGGAACATGTCTTGACACTTGGTGACCTGCATGTAGCCTATATGACAGCCCTAACACTGTCCCCTCTCACCCCCACATATTCCATGTGGAGTCTGGCTGTAGGAAAAGCAACTCACTTTTCTCTAAGGGCAACCACCGTTGCAGTTTTAAGTATGAGCACAGCCCTTTGGGCATTTACTCTTTGCCCCTCAGGAGAGAGATTCAGATTGGCCCTCCCTTGGGAGTACATGAGCCAAGCCCCGAGGGTAAGGCCAGCCTCCTGTCTAGGCTTTTCAGCGCACCACCAGGCCATCCCAGGAGATTCCAGTTCAGGAGGCTGAGGGTCAGCCCTGGACCCAGTTTTATTTCGAAGCTTCACAACAACTCTGATCTGTTACTTGGTCTAAGACTTTGTCACTGGCCAGCATCAGGTGGTTGGCCTTCTCCCTGCTTCCGAGCCCATCCCAGCCCCGTGTGAGACCAGCAGGCATGCCCTGAGCCCGGTTGGAGCCACTCTGCTTTTCCAAAGCCCCAGCGTTGTTATGGTCCCGTAAAAATATCCACACACAGCCTTGTTTCTCTGACTAGACTTCAGCATAGACTTGGTTTGCTTTGAGGCAGGTTAATGAATTATGGTGGTTATATTTAGCCTCTAAATGTCCAAATTTAAAAACAGTCTTAATTATATGAGTATGATACCTTTCTGTCACTGACACTGATGATGTCCAGTTGATTTTTGTTTGTTTGTGTTTTTCCTCATCAGAGGACAGTCCCCACCCCAACCCCATGGCTGGTTCCCTGTGATGTTTGGAAGGGAGAGAGAGAAACATCATTCATCCACTGCCTTCCCATACATGCCCCAACAGGACCAAGGATCAAACCTCACTCATCCTGGGATGTGCCCCAACTGGGAATCAGACCCTTGACCTTCAGGTGCATAGGACAACACTCTAGTCAGCTGAGTGACACCTGCCAGCACCCCATTGACATTCTTGCTTGGTTATGCACTGCTCTCTCTCACAGTTAGAAACCAAGAATGCAACTGTCTATAGACATCAATTTGACTACCTAAATGCTGCCCGCACCCATCTCATTGAAAGAAATAACCGAAACTATATTCTTTTAGCTTATCTAAGGGGGAAAGTATGCATCTCTGAATTTCTTGTTTCTCAGGAAACTCTAGTAAGTCATCTTGTCAAACTAAAGCATGAATTAGTGGCTCCCAAATATCTTTTATCTTTGGATTTTATTTTATCTACAGTGAGACATGCTTATGGATTGAAAGAGACTTTAAGAGAAGGTTCATGATAACTAATTCATAGTTTTGTCTTTCCTGGAACTATTATAAAAGCATTGATCAAAACTCTTACTTTTTCAAAACATAAATGCCAACATGTGCTGCATAAGAACCTCTGCTCTCACTTGATCAGACTCCACCTGCCCTGCTCTCCTGCTAGCGCCTTCAGGGTGCTTGCAATAGCAAACTCTCCTGGCCAGGACTTGTTGCCCTTCTCCCACTGCCAATGCCCCACCTGGCCTGCTGGCAAAACGCCAGGCTCCTTTGGGTCAGCTTCTGATCCTGACTACGTTCCTTCTCCTCAAGCACCCAGGTCACAGATCCTGTGGAGCTCTCAATGTCCAGCAACCTATAGCTTTCCCTTCGCAATCCCTCTCCCCAACACTGCCTCATCCTCAGGCCTCTTTACTCTGCCACCATGGTTTGCTCTCTTGTGTGGGGAGATCCCATCAGGAAAGTTCAGCAGCTGAGCAAGTGGGAGGAAGCTCGGATACCTGGGGCACACAGAAGCCAGATGGCCAGCAAGTTGCCTCGGCAGCATTTGCTGGACCTGCCAGAACAAGGCAGAAGCAGCCGCCAGTGGCCCTGGCAAAGCTGCCAGGCTGCCCTGAAAGGCCAGCAGCACCTGTAGTCCCTAGGGCAAGAAGTTCACCCACCCCGCTGGGGAATGTCAGGGCTGACAAGTAGGCTCAGAAGCTGTGTCCCCTCAGAGGGCATGTGAGTAAGGGCACAGACCCAGCAAGGCACCCAGGCACAGATGATGCTCCCTGCGAGCTGGAAGCAGGGTGGGCTGCCAGCGTCCATGAGGGAAAGGAACATGCTTGGCTAGGTGGTCAAGAAAGGCCACCCCAAGTCTGGGAGGGGCGGGTGGCCAGTTCTGAAAGAACGGGAAGGCCTCTCGGGGCCTCTTGGACTTTAGAACCCTGGACAGCAGGAATGACTGGGGCCTAGAGGAGAAGGTCCTGGTTTGGGATTAGCCAAATATAAAAAGCCTAACCTCCAAAATGTGGGGTTAGGGGAAAGGGATTGCCGGGGGGGGGGGGGCACAAAAGAGCGGAGAGCCAGACCTGGAGTCCTGGGTGGGGGGATTCCCAGCAGCACTAAGACTTCCTGCTGAGTCAGGGGAGTAGGGGGCCCTTCCGCCTTTCCTCCCTCGAATGTCACTGCTGCACTGCCTGCACTCCAGTCCCCCAGGAGTCATCTGGGTGTGCACCTCGCCCTGGTCCCGCCTGGCCTTCTAGCAGGCCCGCGCATGTCAGAGAGCGTGTATTTGGTAGAAACTGCTTCCAGTAAAGTAAAGCGCATCTGAACTTTCCTCCGTGAGTTTCCAGCAGGCCACCTGCCCGCTGTGGCTCTGGGCGGGAAACCTCTGCAAGGCCTCAAACCTGGGCTGGAGATCACCACCCCACCCAGGCCCCGCAGGAGAACACCTGCTCCTCAGGCTCAGGGTCTTTCCCTCCCTTTGGAGAAGGGAGAAAGCACGCTAGCGAAAAGAGCGCCGGCTGCAGTGATGGGCCAGCAGAGCACACTCCAGAGACGTAGAGGCACCCCTCAGCACCCCCAACTCTCCAGGTGCACGGGAAGTGACAGGAAGCGCTGCTCTCCGCGGGCCCCGGGGTGTGTCCACCGCGAGCAGGGGAGCGGGGAGGGGCATCCCGTGGTGGGCTTTTGCCTCCCACCGGGTTCCAGTCGTTTGGCGCGTGTGATCATCCCCAACCCCTGGGTTTGGGGGTGGCGCGGGAGTTGGCGGAGGTGAAGAGAGGGGCGGATCCTGGGCTGGCGGTGAAAACCCGGGTCGCGATGGGCGGGGCCGCGGAGTCCAGGCTGGAGGTGCGCGGATTCCTCCGGGGCGCACAGACCCCAGTTAGCAGCGCGCAGCCCGCGAGCTGTTCCGCGCGCGGACACCACTCCGGTCCCGCGGGGTCAGAATTTGGGTTGTGAAAGGCGAGCCCTTCCGCCAGCCGCCACCGGGACTGTGGGACCGGGCCCAGAGGGTCCCCTCCCCCGCCGGAGGCGCCGTCCCTCTGGCCATGAGGGCGCGCCCGGGGTGTGGGCGGTTCCTGCGGTCTGGCCCGCGGCCTCTGGGGAACCAGCCTCCACCTGATCCCCAGCGCAATCAACTGAGCCCTGGGAGGCAGGAGGCGGGGTGGGAGCTCTGACTGAGGATGAGAAGGGAGGATCGGAGGGAGGGAGGGAGCTGAGGGAGATGGACCTCCTGGCCCGTCCCAAGCGCGCTGTCAGCCGGTGGTGGCTCTGGTCGGCCCCGCTGACACCGGGAAGCTGCGGGTCCATGGAAGAAAGCAGGTCCCAGGTGCATGAAACCTTCCACCTCCAGCCTGAACCCCACTCGCCGAGGCCTCTGGGCCTGCTGCGCCGGGCCTCAGGTCCCCTGCCACGGTTCCTACCCACACCCCCTAAGACCTTCCCTGCAGCGGCTTCCCTGTCTTCCAGTTCCTCTCGCCAACCAAGCCGGTGCCCTCGACCAAGGGCCCGGCCCCAGCCTATTCTCTTAAGCCCTAGAGAGAAGTCTCCAAAATACTCCCCAAATCCCAGGCCCAGGGCCCAGAGTTCTGCCCTCTACCCCGCACCCGGTTGCCTGCAGACTTTAGCCTCCACCCTCAACGGTCTGTCCTCCACACAGCTTCCTCGAGCAGGAGGAAGCGCCAGGCTTTGGGCTGGACACGCACTTCCTGGGTGAGCCGCCGGGGCAGGATGCGAGGGCAGGGGCTCAGGGCATAGGGGACTTACTACGCCACTTGTTACACACTTGAGTGGGTTTTCTCACCTAACTGCCCAGTAACCTCTGGGTATTATTGTCATCTGTGAGCCATTCTCCATCACAGCAGCGCCTTCCCAGCAAGCAGGGGGGGCACAGCACCTGCTGTGCCTGGAGGCCAGGAGCAAAGACATCAGTAACTGAGGAGATGGGCAGATGGCTGTCAGGCTGGGTTTGGTAAGGAATTCCTCAGAAGCCCATTGCTCCTCCACCTGCCTGTACTGGGTTAGTATCCGAGGTCTGGACAGACGAGTTACACAGTGTCTACATTTGGCTCCTCCTTGTGCTCACCTGACAGCCTCCGTTGCCCTCCTCTTCCTGGGCAGCTTCCCAGAGACACCACAGGTGTCCCAACCCCCAGACAGAATTGTGACTTTCTCCTCCCTTTCCCACAAACAGACTTCTTGGAGCCGGGCATACCCCGTGCCCTCCCCAGCCCTGCCAAGCACCAGGCTCCTGCCACTTCCTTTGCATGTGAATGAGACCCTGTCTGGGCTGCCTTTGTCCTGGAAGGGGCGGGATTTCTATTATTAATTTCTGGCTGGGAAATCAGGAGTCAGCAGTGGCCCCCCCTTCCAGGACCCACACATCACACCACAAGGGTCCCTGGCCCAGCTTCCTGCATAAGAATGAGGTGATTCCTCCCACCTGCCCGGCCATGACCCTGCTGCAGTGGGCAGAGACTGACAGTGAACAGGGACCATCTGTTTGCACTTATTTCTGCAAACATATCTATTCTGTAACACTTTTGCTTTTTTTTTTCTTCCTGGAATACACTTCCTACTAGAGGCACTGTGGCTTTTTAATGTAATTTTTTAAATGACTGTTTCTGAAGATTGAAAGGCCACAGAGGACATAGGTCCTCCTCACCCAGGGCATGCACTGCTGTCCCTCACTGGGCTTGTGCAGAGACTGCCCACACTTTTATAAACAGGTTTTGCTTTCCTACTGTGTTTTCAATTAATGCTTTCTGTGTTGCTGTTGCAGAAGACCACAGAAAGCCAAGGACGCTTCAAAGAAATGGAGGGACACTGCTTAATACACGGGCGGACTCAGGGAACAGCCTTCCAAATCTGAGTGAAGGAACATGAATGGGGCCCTCCCTTATATATCCCTGGGGTCCTTGTCCCACACACATGGATTATGCTTTGGTCCTTTTCAAGGGCCTTGCAAGAAGGCCCCCAGGTGTTGGGGGTCTCCAGGCCATTTCTGATGGTCTGACCTGACGCCAGCATTAAAAACCCTCCCTCTGGGGCATTGCACTGTTCACAGTAACAGGTTCTGCAAGACCAGTATCTGGGAAGAAGATAGGAACTTAATTATTGGTTATCAGAAATGTACACTGAGTTTGCTGGCTTCGATTCAGATCACTGGCCCCAAATATCAGTGTTACATTAGAATTTTAGCCTTCTCATCCAACCCCACCCACCCCGCTCCCCATTGCACAAGCTTCTCTTAGCCTCATGGTACAACGATTATGGGATGTTATGGTGAACATGGATGATGACTGCTCTTAACTGCTTCAGCTAAAAAAAAGATGATGACAAAAAGGATGGCATCCTGTGAGGGGTTTGTAGGGAATTCTGGAGTTTAAAGGCATTCACGTCCAGTTTTCAGGCAGGCAGAGCTAAGCAGTGGTCCCACACACGTAGAATGTTCCAGCAGGGGAGCATCAGGTGTAGGTAGCCTTAAGGATAGTTGCATAGTTCATCTGGAAGGCGACCTGTTGGATGTTGGGCCTGGGTACTGCAGAAACAAATAGGAGCAACATTAGTTAGTTGCACATTGGCTGTGACACGTCCTATTATTTTTTTCACCCAATACAATTTTCCGCCTCCCAACGTGCATTTGGTAGTGGAGTTGTAACATTCTGCAGGCTGATAAGTATAGCTAACAAATATCTGCCTTGCCAAGACCGGTTTGGCTCAGTGGATAGAGCGTCGGCTTGCGGACTGAAAGGTCCCAGGTTCGATTCCGGTTGGGGGCATGTACCTTGCTTGCGGGCACATCTCCACTGTGGGGTGTGCAGGAGGCGGCTGATCGATGTTTCTCTCTCATCGATGTTTCTGACTTTCTATCTCTCTCCCTTCTTCTCTGTAAAAAATCAATAAAATATATTAAAAAAAAATATCTGCCTTGATGGGGCTTTTCCATAGGTTACCCGGTATAGCATATTTGGGTATTGAGTTTCTAAGCAAGGACACATGGCAGTGGTCCCTATGGGAGGCAAGAATCTATTTCTGTTCAGTGGGGGTCCATAACAGTGAACAGCTAGGAAAAGAGCAATATTATGGCTATTTCTGCAAGGCACATATGGCCAAGGATGGCATGACAAGCTGTAGTCCAACAATTCATGATGAGGCCTTTGTTTCCTAGCTATGTGGGAAGCAGTAATTTTATGGTGCTTCTGTGTCTCACAAGGGCAGATGAGTTCTCCTCCTGGTACTAGCCTCAGGTTCTGGCGGCACTCATAAAAAAGACAAAATGAGAATTATTAAGAAGATAAAACCAATGATTATCATTGGTTTTACAGAAATACCAGAGCATATTACTTAGGAGAAAATAAGAAAGAAAGATTACTGTTAGGGAGAATTCAGCAGGGCGCTTCTGAATTCCTTGGAGCAGGGTGATCAGCCAGATCCGCTGTCTTCTTGAGAGTGATCCTCAGGGTGTGTATCTGGTCAGAGGTCACCTCCTCTCAGGCTCGGCATCACTCGGCTGGTGGGCTGCTTTCACCCGGGAGTGTTGGATCCAGGTATTCAATCCTGCATCCTTGAGAGCTGTGGAGGTGGTTAATATGACTAGATAGGGTCCCTTCCAGATAGGTGTGAGGAGCTGGCTCCCTTTTCTAGTCCTTTATCCAAACCTGGTCTCCAGGTTTATAAGGATGTAAGGCTGTTCCTAGAGAGATGGGCAGTTGATCAATAACCCATCTGTGTACCTCAAAGACAGTTTTTTCAAGTCCTTGTAGTTGTTTTTGCATTTCTAAGTTCCCTATTTGCCCCAAATCTCCCTTTGGTGGAATTAAGGGAGGGGGGTCTACCATATAGAATTGCAAAGGGAGAGAAACCTACCCTAGCCCTTGGGGCACAGCATACCCACAGGAGTACAAGAGGCAAGATATCTGTCCAGGGTAAGGCTGTCTACTGGCATAGCTTAGCCATAGTCTTCTTTAGAGTCCCGTTCATGCGTTCTACTTTCCCTGAACTCTGAGGCGTGTAGGCTATATGTAGGTTCCATTTAATTCCGAAAGCTTAGCTACCTGTTGTACTATTTCTGCTATGAAGGCTGGGCCATTATCAGACCCTATGGTCAGAGGCATTTTATACCATGGAATTTTATGCTTCGGCAATACCTTAGTGACTTCTCTCGCCTTTTCCATGAGAGTAGGATATGCCTCGACCCAGCCTGAAAAGGTGCAAACAAAGACTAGCAGGTATTTATTCCCTCTGCTAGGTCCTATTTCTGTAAAATCTACTTCTAAGTCCTCAAAAGGAGCTTTCCCTCAGTACTGAATTCCTTTTGGTCCCACAGGACCCTGTTTGGCATTATTCTGAGCACAGAGGAGGCAATGCTGAGAGACTGAGGTGCACAAGGAGGGAAGATGGACAATTAGGTAGTATCTGCCTAACAAAGCTTCTAGGGCAGTCTTCCCTAAATGAGTAAGTTCATGCTGCTGGAGTACTACCTTATGGGCTAACTGTTCTGGGACATAGACCTTATGATCTGGGAGTACCCACCAGCCTTCCTTTGTTCTCTTGCCCCCTTCTTGCTGGGCCCATTCCTCTTCCTGAGGAGTGTACTTTGGAGGTTCAGGTAATTTGGGGGCCAACATGATCCGTGCCAGTGCCACTTGTTCTTTAGCAGCTTGGCTGTGGCAACAGCACGTTGGTTTTCTTCTGGCATTGAGTCTTTCCCTATCTGGTGACCTTTGCAATGGATGATGGCTATTTCCTTGGGCTCCCAGATTGCTTCTAGTAACTTAAAATCTCATTCTGATTTTTTATTCCTTTTCCTCCCACTGTCAGAAGCCTCCTCTCCTTATATATGGCCCCATAGATATGCAGGGTAGTCAATGTAGATATTGGCATGCTTATTCTTACTGAGTTCTAAGGCTCTGGAAAGGGCCCAAAATTCTGCCCTCTGTGCTGACCATCCTTTAGGCAGAGCCTATGCCTCGATTGTTTCAAGTTTGACACCACTGCATATCCGGCTGGTCTTTTTTCTTCATCTAAGAAGCTACTGCCGTCTGTGAACAATACCAAGTCCGAGTTTAGAAGGGGCCTATCTGTTAAATCTGGATGTCTGGAATAAACCTCCTCTAGGACTTTCAGGCAATCATGCTCAAGGGCCCCCTCAGCAACGGGTAGAAAGGGAGCAGGATTAAGAGTTCTCACTGCTTCTAATCGTACCCGCAGATTCTCAATAACAGGCCTTGATATTGAATCATTCTAGAATGAGTTAGTCAGTGCTACCCCCTTGCTTCCATCAAGGTGACAACGACAACAGCATGAGGTACTTTTACATTTAAGTTTTGTCCTAAGGTAAGCTTATCTACTTCCTTGACTAACAATGCAGTGGCTGCAAGGGCCCTGAGACATGAGGGGCCACCCAGAGGCTACTGGGTCAATCAGCTTGGAGAGATAGGCTACTGGCCTGTGCCAGGGTTCAAACTCCTGGGTTAGAACTCCAAAGGGCTACCCCACTGTTCTCATGAACAAAAAGATTAAAGTCTCGTGTCACATCTGGTAGCCCTAGTGCTAGGGCCTCAGTGAGCTTTGCCTTTATGGTGTGAAGGCTTTCTCCTGTCTGGGACCCCAGTTGATGGGTGCCTTCTCTTCTCCTTCTAAAGCTTCATAGAGAGGCTTATCCAAGTGTGAAAATCCTGGGATCCAAATTCGACAGAACCCTGCCGCTCCCAGGAATTCCAGGATCTACCACCTGGTGCTAGGGACTGGGATGGCACATACTATCTGCTTTCTTTCAGTCCCTAACCTTTGTATCCCTTGGGTGATCCAAAAGCCTAGACCCTTCTTTCTGACAAATCTGTGCTTTTTTTCTTAGACACCGACAATTGTTTCAGTTAACAGTCTCAGAAAGGCTCATGTTCCCTCCCAGCACTGAGCTCATGTGGAGCTGGCCAGTAGGAGGTCGTCTACATATTAGAGTAGAACACACCCCAAGTCCTGTCCTGGGAACTTAGACAGATCAGATGTTAGTGCTTCACTAAAAAGAGTAGGGGAGTTCTTGAACCCTTGTGGCAGTCTGGTCCAAGTGAACTGCTCCTTGGCCCCTGTAGTTGGGTTTTTCCACTCAAAAGTGAAAAGAAGCTGTCTGGAAGGAACTAATCTAAGGCAGAAAAGGGTATCTTTCAGATCTGAGTATGTAAACGATTCCGCCTCTGATGGGATGAGTCCCAGAAGAGTTTAGGGGTTCGGCAGTGCTCAGTTCAGGGTTATAACAGCCCATAGATCCTGGACAGGGCGGTAGTCATTAGTCCCTGGCTTTTTGATAGGCAAGAGTGGTGTGTTCCATGGAGACCTGCATCGTTTAACAAGCAGCCAGTCTAAGCCTAGGACCTGGATTCTTAGGTGTGCTTCTCTCCAAATTGGATATTGGCAGATTTCACCAGGCTGTGCCCAGGCTTTAAGTTAATCAGCACCAGGACATGGTCCTTAGCCAGGCCTGGAGGATTTCCTTCAGCCCAGACCAGCGGGAATTCTTTTTCTAATTGAGTTCTAATGGTGAAGCCTTTGACTGGGGGGTGGGGGGGGGTGTTAATAAAGTCTCCATTCTTCTTCCCTTTGCACTGCTAAGGACAGGATCATTGAAGAAGTCTCCTCACTTAGGTGAAGCTCTGCTGAGCCATTTGCAGCAAAAGTGATTCCTGCACCCATTTTGGCTAAAATGTTTCTACCCATTAAGGTACTAGGTAGTCTGGCAAGTACAGGAATTCATGAATTACTTGATGATCACCACATTGGCATCGGCGAGGGCAGCAGAAAGATCTACAAGTCTGATCCCCATTAGCTCCAATAATGGTGACCTCCTTTCCTGAGAGAGGCGCTATTTTCTGTGTGAGTACTGAGTGTGCAGATCCTGTATCAACCATAAGGTCCACAGTCTGGCCCCCAATTTTCATTCTGACCATGGGCTCGTGGGGGCCCAGCTGAAAAGAGCTTGGTCTGTCCTAGTTGGAATCAGCCATTGCTAACCTGATGAGATCTGCTTCAGGTGGCTCTGGTTGATAGTGACTGGATAGAAAGGGGGCCCAATTTTCTTACTTTGTCGCTTGGGACATTCATTCTTCCAGCGTCCTATCCCCCTACAATAGGCACACTGGTCTCGTCTCGGGCTCGCTCTACCTTTTCCCTCTGATTCATATTCTTGCTTCCCTTTCTGATCTGTCTGGGAGCCTGAATGTCTAAAAGTCACTGCTACGATACTGGCTCTTCTTTTTATTCTCTTTTCTTCCTCTCTCCTTGCCACACTGTCTGGGTTGATGAAAACCTTGTTGGCTATCTCCAGTAGTTCGGTGGCATTCTTTCCTGGAAACCCTTCCAGCTTCTGTAATTTTTTCCTGATATTAGGCTGGGCTTGGCCTACAAAAGTGACATTTACCATGGTTTGATTTTCTGGGACTTCAGGTCTAAAGGGGGTGTAGATCTGGTATGCCTCACATAGTCTCTCATAGAAAGCTGCTGGACTTTCGTCAGGCTTCTGGAACACCTCAGAGATTTTAGCCATATTAGTGGGCTTCTTGGCTTCAGCTCTGACCCCCTGAAGAAAGGCCAGCCGGGATCTTTCTAGCCTGGCCTTTCCATCTTCTGAGTTCGGGTTCCAATCAGGTTCCTCATCTGGGAAGGCCTCTCTGGCCCATCTGTCTATATCCAATATTCCTGCTGGGGCCTGGGTCTGGAGCCACTTCCGAGTCTCTGATACTACTCTCATGCACGCCTCAGTGTTAAAGAACGTGAAAAGCAGCTGTTTGCAGTCCACCCAGGTGGGCTTCTGGGTCTGGAAGATCATTTCTAAGAGGTCTCCCATGGCCTGAGGTTTTTTAGAATAAGCTGGGGTGTGATATTTCTAATTCAGGATGTCACTTGTGGTAAAGGGCTGATAATAATAGACTGGCCTTCCCTCCTGCAAGGTCTCATCTTCACCAAGCACTTGGGCACCCAGGATCTCCCTGAGAGGCATCTGACATGCCATGGAGTTTTGTGCCTTGGGCCCTTGATCGGCTGAACGCAAACGCTGCCCCACTGGCTCTGGAGAGCCCGGTTAAGGAGAGACGGAGCGGAGGGGGTGTTTCCAGACCAGTAAGGGGAGCATTTGCTGCTGCCCATGGCACATATGGAGGTGGTAAAACTGGCAGGACTTCCTCAGGAGGTCCTGGCAGAACAGGGGGTTGGGTTCCCTTCTGAGGGACCTCTTTCTTTTCTCCTGCCTGCTTCTCTTCTGCTTTCTCCTCTCCTGCCTGCTTTTTCTTAGCCTCACTCACCCTGCCTGCCTCTTCACTCCCGCTACTAAAACCTTAAACTGTCCCTTGTTACACATGCAGAACCGGACCCAAGGCGGCAAGGTTTGAGCAATTTCTAGCCAGCTGTCTATGTAGGGAAACTGATGTGAGTGTCCAGGATCTTTCGTGACTACATTCCAGACCGCCTTGACCAGTCCCTTATCTAAGGAGCCTTCTGAGGGCCAGCCAACCCCGAAGACTGGCCATTATACTTCACAGAATTTTCTCATTGTTTTGGGGTTCATTTTAATTCCATAGTCTCCACTGAAACCCTTTTCAAATGTTTTCAACATGCAATTGAGAACAGTGGGTTTACTTTGTCCCGACCCCATGATGATTGATGGCGAACCTCAATTTTCACAGATCCACACTCAGATACCGCCTGGCCATGTCCCTTGGGAGTTTTAATTCATCTTAGCTAAGTGCACCCGTATAAACCCCCGGCCTGGTCACCTCCACATGGGGGTAAGTCATCATTATGCCATATGACAAATCGCAGAACCGCAAGTTGGGGCCCACTCGGACTCTGTAACCAAGGTTATGGAGCCACACAAAGGATAGGAGAGGGCAGGCCCTCTTCCTCCACACTCACACACTCACCAGACATTCACTCAGAGTTTAAAAACACAATCCTCCCGATTCCTGAAAAATTTAGCTGATGAAGTCCTATGACTTCTGGGGAGGTGTTCAAGCCCCCGCTTCCACTCACTGGAGTGGGCCTGACTGACTGGGACCCCTATGTTACTGATTCTGTTGACAGGTCCAGAAGTGTCCATCCACTTTCTCCAGGTGCTGGCTGGGTCCTAGACTGAGGTCTGGGAGCTCCAGGAGTTCCCTGGTTCAATTCTGCTAAAATCAGCAGGGTGTGACTTCCAGAGGCCTGTCTTGCACCCCTGAGTCCCAAGCCCTGTCCCCTCCCCAGAGGCCAAAAAAGCCAAACACGGTTGGTTTCCTGGGGGCAGGGAACTAGCTGTTGCAGAACACCAAAGAAAACCCAGGACACTTCAAAGAAGAGGAGGGAAACTGTTTAATACATTGGCAGACTCAGGGAACAGCCTTCCAAATCTGAGTGAAGGAACATGCATGAGGCCCTCCCTTATATATCGCTGGGGTCCTTGTCCCACAAACAGGAATTATGTTTCCAGTCCTTTTTTCGGGCCTTGCAAGAAGGCCCCCACGTGTTGGCAGTCTCCAGACCATAACTGTCCCTCCAGGGCAGTGCGCTGTTCACAGTAACAGGTTCTGCAAGACCAGTATCTGGGAAGGATATAGGGACTTAATTATAGGTTATCAGGAATGTACCCTGAGCTTGCTGGCTTGTATTCAGATATCACGGTTACATTAGAATTAGCCCTTTTTAGCCTTCTCATTACCACTAAGAAGTATACAAACCGGTGCTTCTTTTTAAAAATATTTTTTTTTATTGATTTTAGAAAGGAAGGGAGGGAAAGAGAGAGATAGAAACATCAATGCTGAGAGAGAATTATTGATTCGTTGCCTCCTGCACGCCTCCCAGGAGGGATTGAGCCCACAACCCAGGCATGTGCCCTTGACCAGAATCGAACCAGGAGGCCGACATTCTATCTACTGAGCCATACCAGCCAGGACTACAAATTGATGCTCTAAACAGAATCAATGCAGTTTCAGAATGGAGCTCTGAGACTGTCAGCACCCAGCTTATGCGGTACTCAAACTCAATTACTCAGTCAAATGGGGTGGGGCAGGAATGAGGAGGAGTCTTCAAATGGAGACAGAAAGATCTCCATCTCCTCTGGATGCAGAACAAGAAACCTGTGTGAAATACACAAGAATTAAATAAGACTTAAGACATCCAGATAGGGGGCGTTGTTGGGTGCCGGAATCGGTAAAATCAATAACCATGTGTTCTAACAGCCCAGGCTGCCCATCCAAGAAAGAGTGGTTTTCTCCTCAAGATGGATTGTTCTAATGGGGGGTGTTTTAGTATCCACACTTATCTACAGAGACATCGCAGACTTCCTTAGTAATGTCATATCTATTTTCTTAAACATGAAGTGCTTCCCAGAAGTGAGCTGAAGTACCACCTCGAAGGCGCTCACTATTGCTCCAGGAACCGGGATTCAGCTCCAGGCCTGTTCCTAGTCTAGTCGCTTCAGAAATGGACAGATCAGCATGCATCATGCAACCCTAAAGCTTTCTCTGCCCTGGTCAGGGTCCCCGTCTCAGCCATTTTTTTTCCCATCCTTTGATGACAGCGCTAGTAACCGACCGCAAAAGAAGGAATAACAGAATAGGTACAGGGAAGGCGGCCTGATGGGTCTGTGCGCACTCAGAGAATTCATCTTGCTTTCCTGGGTGGGATGGGTGGCCTGTGGCATCACTCTGTGACTGTTTTGCTCGCTTCCTGGTACTCTTGCCTGGCTGCCCTGGTCTATCTCACCACCTGTTCTCCATTCACTTCACGCTTCCCACTGTGAGGGTGACCACAGCCACCAGCACCACCTGCTCTCTTCTGAGTTTCAGGCTCCTAAATCCGTTGCTTCGGTGTGGCCACCCCCTTGGATGACATATGGCACTTCTCCCTCATGTCCAAAATGGAATTCTTGATCTCCAACTCCACACTCTACCTACTTAACTCCTAACTCCAGGATTTTACTGTCAATCGTAGACCTTAGTACCCAAATCTGAGCACCTTCTTTTTTTTTTATCAGATGCTCCCCTTCCTCTCACCATGTTTATTCAGTAACCAAGCCTTAGCAATCTTGACTCTATCTTCTCCTTTCTAGCACTTACCACTGTCCTGATGTCTAAACCATGGCAGTGGTTCCAAGTCTTTCCCTTTTTCTAGAGAAATCTCTTCTATCTGCTTCAATTCTTCTGATGCAAATGACACAAACTGGCTGAAGCAAACAGGACCATTCCTGGTGTATGGCTGCTTTCAGGGGTGGCTCGATAGACCTCAGCCTGGTGCAGTGTCCCCATCGGGCCACCGGTTCTGTTCTCTGAGCACCGGCTTCATGCTGAGGCTGGTGCAGCTCTGTCCCCACAGCCCCACCATGCTCTGCCCCATGCCACCCCTATCTCAGGTCATACAGCAGGCATGTACTCCAGGAATAGCTGAGTCTCCAACCCAGGAAACAGCTGAGTCCTATCATCATGTCTCCTTTTCTCTCTCCTTAGGTGAAAGCTCTTTTCCTAGACATTTCAGCATGCATACTAAATACATACAACCTGCGGGTAATCACTGCTTGACCCTCCTCCCAACAATCTTAAGGACTCACCATAGAAACATATAACACACCTCATACATACCTCACACACATACACACCACACACACATCACACATGTGCATGCCACATAAACACCACATGCATCACACACACCACTCATACCACACATTTAACTCTGAGCTTCCGCTCCCAACCTAAGTTTTATCTCTTTTTCTAAAACACCCGCAAGGCGTTCGTTTTGCTTTAGATAAGCCATTCTGTTTACATTTATGCTCATATTTTACTTTTGTTGTTGGTCAATCCCCTTGCTCTCTGACCATCCATCTGGGAACTTTTCCTACTAGCTGAAGTACAACCCAGAACTTCCTCTAGTGTGTGTTTGTTGGAGAAAACACTTTAAGTTGATCTTTTTCTGAAAAGTGCGGGTTTTAGCACTTTATTAAGTCGTTCACATCCTAAATAACTTTAAACAGCTTTCGTATTACCTGGTAAGAGCAGCAAAGAAAGTGAGACATTGAAGACTATCCAAACAATTGGAAAGGCCAAGCCGGGCCCTCGCAAGTTTGGCTCAGTTGATAGAGCATGGGCCTGTGGACTGAAGAGTCCTGGGTTTGATTCTGGTCAGGGGCACATCCCCGGGTTGTGAGCTCAATCCCCAATGCAGGAGGGTGTACAGGAGGTGGCCAATGATTTCTCTCTTATCATTGATGTTTCTCTCTTCCTCCCTCCTGAAATCAATAAAAAAGAAGAAGAAGAAAAAAAAAAGCAGAGCTGGTACAGGTACACCCAGCCTGCATTTCTTGCTGTCTTTATGCAAACACATAAGAGGGAGGTCAGCCCTGAGGCAGTTGTGCCACAAAAGAGAAAGCAATTCATGTTATTCCTTGGTTTTCTTTTCTCTGGTGCTCACCTGTTTCTGAAGACTATCGGATATGAGATGTTTTGGTTCTCACATGACCCAGAGTATTTGGTATATCTGAGCCTCCTCAAAGGCACTGTGTACCCTGTTGGGCTCCATCTCATCACGTTCTGCTCTAAATTCACCGCAGTGTGGCTCCCGGCCTCATACTTCTACCCAAACATCGGTCACTATCACCATCGGTGGCCACCCTCTCAGTTCGGGCCCGGAGGCCGGCTCTGAGAGATGTTAGAGGCACTGAGCCTGCTAGGGTAACCTGTGGAAGCAGCGTGAGAAGGAGGAGGAGGCAGGAGGGAGGGACAGGATGCGCACTGGGCTGTGGGCAGCTCTGAGAATCTGGCAGCCCAGATGGAGCTCCAATGCAAATTATACCTACTTTGCCAGAAATGGGAGCCCGACTGTTCCCACTCTGCTCAGCAGCTGGCTGGGCTGCCCTGGGCAGTGCGGCCCTGCTCACTCGCTGGGGGAGACCTGCAGCTCCACAGCTCAAGCCTCAATAGCTGTACCCGCGTGTGGGGCAGGTTCTCTCTTGAAGGGAGATCTGGCTTCCACGCTGCCTGGCCACTTGGCAACAGTCCCGGATGTCTCCCCGCTTTCTCTCTCCTGGCCTCTCCGAAGCTCCAAGATGGTTGCTGGTTCTTCTTCTGAGGTGCCATCTCCCCCCGGGTTTCCACACTTTAGGACTCTCCTGGTTGGCCTCCAGTGTTGCTGGTTGCTCTTGGTGAGAATTCTTTGTAGGTTCGTCTTCATCTGCATGGACTGTCTATGTTGGTCTTGTCCAAGCCCTGTCTCCAGGCCTCCTAGGCTACCTTCTCACCCAGCGTATCTCACCCACTCCCCACTGGAGTTATAATCCCAATTTAGAGCCTGGTCTTAAATGGGTCTTGCTCCGGGTCGGTGGGGAGCCCCACCCATTCACTTTGGCACGCTTCCTCTCTCCTGGCCCTGGGCTTGCACTGCCTTAATGATCAAGTCTGTCATCTGGGCTGAGGACTCGAAGGTGCTCTCTAAACTGCAGAACTCACACAAAGTGCAGTGCTGTCACAGCCGACAGACTGTGGCTCCTGATGGGTAGCATTGATCGTCTATTTTCTAGAGAAAACATCCCAAATCCTAATCTTTGCATTAAAAACTCAGTCCCAAATGCATTTTCCTCTCCTCCCTTCCATTCCCTCTGCTCTGGTTCAGCATCTCCCAAAGCTGTGTTCCTAGGAATGCTATTGCCTCTTAAGGGGGAAGGTGACACTCCATGAAAAAAAAGTCAAGTTTGGGAAATATTGTCCCTAGAAGGTTAAAGTAGACTTTCTTAGATTAAAGGTTCTGAGAAGGAAAGCCTTTTAAACCACTTTTACCACCTAACTTACCACAGAGTCTATTTATTTTTTCCATCGTACGCTATAAAATTCCCGTGGATCCATGTTCTTACATTCCACACAACATACATGGGAGAACCTGCTTCAGCAGGAGCAGCAGCTCACTCTTCCATCCCAGAGAGGTGTCTATGAGTTTGTTTTTTTTAAAAAAATGATTTTAGAGAAAGAGAGGAAGGGGGTGGGAGGAGACATCAATTTGTTATTCCACTTGTGTGCACATTCATTGGTTGATCCTTGTACGTGCCTGACTGGAGCTAGAACCTGCAACCTTGGCATGTCAGAAGGATGCTCTAACCAATGAGCTGCCCCACCAGGGCCTGCCCATGAGTTCTTGTCTCTGTATTTTTTAGGAGAGGGAGCCCTGATTCAAATCCTTTCCAAAGCCTACTGTCCCCCATTTCCTTCTATTCTGTGAGCGACTTAGAATGATCCCAGGCAACCCACCTTCCTAACTCAAGTCCAGGCCAACTTCTGCTGATCACAGTTAAAAGACTGACTAGTCACACCCCAGAGGGCCCAAAGCCAGTGGAGAGGTGGTAGCACCAAACTGAACATTTCTAAAAACTTCTTTAACATTTGAATGGATAAAAGACTTGTGGTATACCTGCACAATGGAATATTGCACAGCAATGAGAATCAACCATAGGCAATAATATGAGTTTCACAAATGTATTCAGAAAAAGAATGAGACGCAATATGAATCCACTTACACAAAGGTGAAAAGACACAGCTAACCTCTGCTGGTGGACATCAGGATAGCGGCTACCACTGGAAACAGAGGGATGCAAGAGGGACTCCGGTGGCTGCTCACGTTCTGTTTCTTGATTTGGGGGCTGCCTCCTGGGTGTGTCCAGCTGTGAATATTCATGAGCTGGACCTTCAGGAGCTGGGATTCTCTGTATGTATGTTAAGTTCCAATAACAACATTGGAGGGGAGGGGGGTCAGAAAAATCACTCCCACCAAGGATTCCCTTGGTAGAATCACCCAAAGGAAATGCAGACTTCAAGATGAGTGAAAATGGAAAGAGAAGGCTAAAAAGGGCTAATTCCAATGTAACTCTGATATTTGGGGCCAGTGATCTGAATCCAAGCCAGCAAGCTCCATGTACATTCCTAATAACCTATAATTAAGTCACTACCTACTTCCCAGATACTGGTCTTGCAGAACCTGTTACTGTGAACAGCACACTGCCCCAGAGGGAGGGCTATTAACGCTGGTGCCAGGCCAGACCATCAGATATGGCCTGGAGACCCCCGGCACCTGGGGGCCTTCTTACAAGGCCCACAAAGAGAACTAGAAGCATAATCCATGTTTGCGGGACAAAGACCACAGGGAGATATAAAAAGAAGCCTCAAGCATGTTCCTTCACTCAGATTTGGAAGGCTGTTCCCTGAGTCCATCAGTGTATTAAACAGTGTCCCTCCTTTTATTAAAGTGTTGCTTGGTTTTTCTTTGGTCTTCTGCAACAGGAACGATCACCCTAGTTTCTTAGCTCACTTACTTTTGTCTGAATACCTCTGCCCACACCTTTTACATGACTGCTCATGTCAGAGTCATTCTGTTTGAATCATATTGTTTCTTTTTAGATTTTATGATGCTGTGACATCCTGGGAAGCCCATGAACAGAGCCTCCTCTTCCATCAGGCTTTTCCATTCCAAGAGGCAATACTCATCACCAAGTAGTGAACAAAGAGGGGTCCCCACTCGAGCCAAGAGCTCGCCGAAATCAGTCCAACCGTCTTTTCCTAAACCCACTCAGCGCTTACCCTGCCTCTCCCCTTCCTTCCCAAGAAAACCCCGGCAAAGATGAGTGCCCATGCTTCCTGCTGCTGCTGTGCCCTGTGTGTCACCAGCTGGGCCTGTGCCATGCACTGTGCCTCCTGCACAGGGACCGTGTGGCTTAGACTCCTTCCTTCATGACACTCGTCACTTCTGAGTGTCTTACCCATGTGAATAAACAAACCCTGTGCACATTTTAAAGCACACTCCACGTTTTTGCAAAGCGCCAATATCCAGGCACTGTTTAGATGCCAGGAACAGAGCGGTGAGCATGCTGACAAGGTCTCTGCTCTCACAGAGCTCACGTATAGTGGGACAAAGATAACCAACAAGCAAAGAAAGAAATACTTCCATGTAGAATTAAGTGGTAGTAACAAAAGAGGCAAGGATGGGTCATTGTATGTTATTTCTCCTGTTTGCTTTAGGGTTGTTGATTTGTTTTCAGGAAGGCCTCCCTAAGGATGTGACACTCCAGCCAAGGCCTGAATTGTTGCTTATCCACTAAGCCCCTCCGCCCAGGTCAGGTGGGTACTGGGTGCCTAGAGCATCCAAAGGAGTGAGATGATGCATCTCTTGCCAGCTCAGCCAGAACAAGCTCCCTTTCTTAACAAGCAAGAGAGGGCTAGGATCCAAGAGAAAATAATTTTCCACCATCAGCGAAGTCCACAGCCTGCTCCAGTCCAGTTGCCTTCCAGAGCTATAAAGCTGAGGCCCCAGCACAGGACCCATTGGGTGAGTGGACCACATGCCAGAGCCCTCGGGGAGCGTCCACCTTGAATATGTGTTTACATAACTATTTGCAAATAAAACTGAAGTGTAGGGTCTTTGAGCACTTCTTGCTTCCCATACCGGGACCACTGCCTAGGTCAGCTGGGCAGCAACACAGCCTCTGGTCACTGCAGACCCAACCCCGACCCGCACCCCCACAGGCCTGGTCAGGCTGGCTGTCCTCTGGCCACATTTAACAGGACACAGACATTCCCACCTTTATGAAAAATTAGATCCAGCTACTGGAAACTTTGGACAGCATTGGGATCAAATAAAGGTAGAAAAATTAAGTCACTGGGCCACACTTCTTCCCCACCCTGGCCTGCAGCTTAAGGACAGCGGTCCTGGGGCCAGGGTGGAGGAGAAGAGGGTGTCTTCCACAGGCCCCTTCCTCCCAGCTCTCAGGCTGGGCCTGAGTGTCCCTCCTGGGACGCCCCACACACACCCCGAGCCCCAGGCCAGGGCCCCATAAGGCGAGCTCCCTTCATCAGAGAAAGACCCAGGACCCCACAGCTGAACAGGCACTGCGTGTTTCCCGGGAAGCCCGGGAAAGAGCTGCCTTTCACTGGCGGCAGGAACTGGGAGAGCAAGGCCTGCTTTGCTGAAACGGCAGCTACGTGGCCCTCACTCAGGCTCCTCCACCGCCTCTTGCCCCACGGCCTGTGCCCACGGCTCCTGTGAAAAGCGCAGGGATCCTGTCGTTGTAGCGTCCCCGGATTGTTTGGGTGCTTATACAAATGTGCCCCTCGGCTTTGATAGCTACCCCAGCAGGAATCCTTTGCCCCTGGGTGATGTCAGCTCCAGAGCTATGAAAACTACGAAGCACCACTCAGGCCTTGGAGCAACTAAAATCAGCAGAGGGGTGACCGAGATCTGACTGCAGGGGCCGATCTGACCGCACAGCCCCTTCCCCAGAGCTTCTGTGGCCAGGGTGCACGCTGGCCTCTCGGACAGGCGCTGTCCTCCACCAGCCCTGCACCCCCAGGCCTCCCGGGGGCCCTGCAGAGGTCTGTTCCCTTGTATGGAGGTCAAGTCTCAAATTCCCCTGGCTCCCAGCTAGCTTAAAAATGTCAATAAAGAATCTTTCTGCATCTGAGCATTTTATATTTCCTTGTTTCAGCAGGAACTCTGCCTCCTATTTAATCTAAGAACCAGGCCTCTGGGGTTCCACGTTGGCGACTCAGTAACCTGTAAGCATAGGCACTTCCTTGAATGAATCAAAGCTTCCATGGGAAGTGCCCAAATCCTATAAAAAGTAATTTATTTGCTTATCCACAAAATTATAATATTCATTTTGTTTGTGCAAAGCCACCAGTCATCAGTCATGAATATATGAAACACAAGAAACTGTTTCAAGTAGGATTTCATCCCAGACATAGTTTTCAGTTTGAATCTGACATATTATACCTGGGAGGATTGCAGGAAACCATAAATAATTTCTAATTTCTATATTGGGTCTATGTATAATAAAGATATTTTTACTGTTTTAAAATACACACACTCACACACACACAGTCACACTCATTACACCGGGAGGCTGGGAACTAGCTATCCAGAAGGAAGGCTGCCTCAGGACAATGCACCTTTCTTGTAGTCATAGAATAAAAGGGATGCCCTTTCTGTCTTCAGTTATATTGTGGGCTAATCACAAAATGTATTTTGAGAGTAGGGCACTCAGTTGGAACTGGGTCTGGCAGTGCCGGCCGGAAGTGCGAGGTCTCCCCTCAGGATGGAGCCGAGGCCAGAGCCAGGGATGGACCAGCCTTGGGAAGCAACCAAACTGCTCAGGGTGGTGACGCCAAGCGTGGGCTGACCTGCTCTCTGCTCGCTGGGCAGCATGTCAGAAGCCTGGCCCCAAGCCTCTGTTTCCCCAGGTGAAAGCCCATGTAGTTTGCACAGGTTGGGGACAGACGGTTCATGCCTTGGGCCCTGTGATCGAAACCTCCCTCCCCCCTCAGCTCTGAAGGACCCTGCACTGTGCTGTTTTGCTAATGTGCCTGGAGGAGGAAAGACACTTGGCAAGTGGCAGGAACATGCTCCAGGAGTCATCTAAGGAGTGGAAAGTAGCCCATTTGCCAGAATTCCCACCAAGGCCCATCACTTGGCCTGACCTTCTGCTTGTAAGGTTTCTTACATCAGCCTCAGTGCCAAGGTGGCTTATCTCATGGCCAATCTTAGTGCGGAAATAACGATACTCAGTCCTTTGAGGAAGCTTCCTGGACAAGGCAGCCTTTCTCAAACAAGCAGGAAAGAGGTGGGCAGGACCTAGGGAAAGGCCTTGCAAGCAAAAGGACAGTCAATGCCCTGGAGGGGCCCTAGAGGCCCCAGAGCCATCATGGAGTGATGGGGGGGTGGCAGGCCCATTGCAGGAGGAGGGGCCACGATACTGGGCAGAGGCCTCAACAGGAGCCCGGAGGGCCCAGTGTGCCTAACTGAGGACTTTGGGTTGTCTGGAAGCAAGTAAAAAACAACTGAAAAATTGCAGGAGACAAACTCAGAGGTAGCCTTGCCATTGAGAAAGGCCATGTGGCACAGGTGAGGCCTGGGTGAGAGGGGTTGGGAGACAGTGCTGGCAGGTTCCCTTGAGGATGGAGGAGACCCTGCCAGGCCTTGCTGGAAGCAAAGGGCCATTTGGTTTTGTTTCCAGTCCTTCCTGGACAGATACTTTTGCAAAATGAATTACTACAAAGAGGAAAATTTAAAAAGGCATACAAAATACAAACCCTGATTTTTCAAAGATTTTTAATTCAAGTAAAGTACATATAACATAAAATGTACCATCTTAGCCATTTTCCAGTGTACAGTTCAGTAGTGTTAAGTACATCCGCATTGTTGTACAACCAATCTCAGAACTTTCTCATTTCACAAAACAGAACCTACCCAGCATTAAACAGCAACTCCCATTTCTGCTTCCTGCCAGTTCCCAACAGCCACCACTCTACCTCCTGTCTCTGTGGATGTGACTGCTCCAGGAACTTCATAAAAGAGGAATCACACAGTATTTGTCCTTTTGTGCCTGGCTTAATTCACTTGGCACAATGTCCTCAAGATTAATCCATGTTGTAGCACCTGTGAGAATGTCCTTTTTTTTTTTAGGCTGAATACAGTGCCATGAATGTGGGTGTGCAAATACATTTCCAAGTTCCCGCTTTCAGTTCTTTTGGGTATATGCCCAACGTAGAATTAGTATATCATATAGTAGTTGTATTTTTAATTTTTTGACAAACCACAATACTGTTCCACCGTGGCTACACCATTTTGTATTCCCACCAACAGTGCCCAAGGGTTCCGATGTATCCACAGCCTCGCCAACACTTGTTATTGTCTGGTCTTTTGATAATTGCCATCCTGATGGAGGTGAAACCCCACTTTCATATTATTATGTTCAACAGGGATAAAATTATCCTGTCCATCCCAGTGGTGTGGCTTGGTTAGTCAAGCCTCATCCCTGAGGGATCACTGGTTTGATTCCAGTTCAGGGCACATACCCTGATTTTGGGCTCCATTCCGAGGAAGGGGTGTGCAGGAGGTACCCAATCAATATTTCTCTCATTGATATTTCCCTCACGGTCCCTTTTCCTTCTTTTCTCTATAAAATCAATAAAAAAACATTTAAAACATTATTCTGTCAAATTGATGTATTAGTTTTAAATGCTGTTTTATACTTTTTAAAAAAACATGTTTTTATTGATTTTAGAGAGCAAAAAGAAGGGAGGGAATAGGGAGATAGAAACTTTGAGGAGAAAGAATATCAATCTACTGCCTCCTGCAGGTCCCCTCCTGAGGATCAAGCCCACAACCAGAGCATGTGTTGGGACCCAGAATCCAACTTGTGATCTCTTGATTCACGCTTCAATGTTCAACCACTGAGCCACACTGGCTAGGCTTCAATGCTCTTAAAGGCTGTTCTCAATTTCTGCATTTATCTCATTGTGGACCAAAAACAAACATTTTCCAAGCTGGTCTCAGGCTGGGGACCAGGCTGTGAGTGGCACTGCTTGTGCAATGTCTGTCCCTGGAGGTGAAGAGGACCAGTTGGTGAGAGCCAATCTTTACCAAGCTCTTGTTCTTTGGTGCTACAAGTGTTTGTCACCTAATCAGCATAGCCCTACTCTGAAGCAGGTGCTCTCACCAGGCCCAATTTATAGATGAGAAAACAGGCAGGAAAGGAGCCTTGCCCAGCACCAGCAGACACAGCCAGGAGCCCAAGCAGGATGGCCTAAGCCATTTTAGTTGTTTTTTTTTCAAGATTACTTAATTGGTTATATGGGGGGAAACATGGGAGTTCTCCCAGGTTCTGACTTGAGTGACTGGGTGGACAGGGACGCCCATTTGGAAGGAAATGCAATCAGTCCACTTTGGGGCATGTTGAGGTTAAGTTCATGTGTGACATCCAGGTGCAAGCAGTGTCCAGGGCAGCTGGGCAATAGATTCTGAGCTCCCGGACAAGGACTGGACTCAGAGTGCAGCCAAGGAACGCAAGGGCGAGGATGGCATGAGTTTGCTGAGGTCCCTCAAAGAAACTGAGAAGATTTTCAAAAGAAGCCGAAAAGGCAGAGAGAAGTGAGGAGCCGGGGGGAATGGGGCAGGGAAGCATGTCCAAAGGAAAAGAGGCCTCGCCGGGAGTTCAGGGTTACACAGAGGCCACACAGACAATATAACCCGCGCCCATGCACTTGGCTATGTGGTGGCCCCGACAGTGGCCTGGAGGCTATGGAAGAGCAGGTTGATGTAGGTGGAGAGGTGGATGGTGGTGGGAAAAATGGGAAAAGTGACCGAGAGTACAGATCACTCTTCCTAGAAGATCAACTGTGAAGTGAAGGAGCCATAGGACATTCCCTGAAAGGGTGTTATGCATGTTTTCTGGGGCCGGGGAGAGAGAGAGATTGGGCCAAAGACAGATTATTAGTTTGTTTTGTATTTTTTTTTAAATACTGGAACAATCATGAGTGTGGGCCTTCTTCCTCCATGGCCAAAATCCAATAGAAAGGCTGCTGAAAGGATGGAGAACTGGACCAATAATGATGATTCTTAAATAAAAGGAGAGAAACCTCACATCCCCTAAGATGTAAGGGAAGATAGTCTATGCTACAGATTTATTTGTGAGGGAGGGGAGAAAGCAGGAGTCATTGATGGAGTCAGAGGCAAATGGCCCACAGAGAGGGAGTGTGGGGGCATGGTATTTGGGGCGGAGGAGGGAGCTGGACAGTGAACAACAGGGAGCAGTGAGGATCACGGGTCTTGGAGAAGATACGCTAGAAGCAGAAGAGTCCAGCTACGCTGGAGATAGCATGTCAGCATGGCCCCGTGGCCTGTTGGTGGGCTTTATCTTGATTAAGGCTCAGCTGCCCAACATAGAAGCAGAGCAGGTAAATGACAGGATCCCTCCGGGGTTAAGGTTTCACACGTTGTCTCTGGCTGCAGTCAGTGGTAGACAGAAGGCTGATTGCTGTCACAAGAGGGAAAGGAGGAATTCAGCTGTGAGGTTTTAAAATATGTCTACAAATTACTTGATACTCCTCTCTTCAAAAGTCGGTCTAAGTTCCCTGCCTTTGAGAGTGGTCTGGACTCGGTGAATAGAATGCTCCTAAGGAATAGAATGCAGCAGGAGTATCAGTGTGTGACTTCCAACTCTGGATAACAGAAATCTCGGTGGCTTCCCCCTGAATCGCTTGCTCTGTTCCAGGGAAGCAAGCTTCCATGTCATAAAGATGTTCAAGAATCCCTATGGAGAGGCCCTTGTGGCAAGGCGCCGAGGCATCCTGTCAACAGCTG
Source organism: Lasiurus cinereus (assembly GCA_011751065.1). Lineage (NCBI taxonomy): Eukaryota > Metazoa > Chordata > Mammalia > Chiroptera > Vespertilionidae > Lasiurus > Lasiurus cinereus. The sequence goes on along the minus strand of JAAGEH010000034.1, from coordinate 1,289,935 downwards.
CCTAGAGCCAGCGGGGAATAGGCCTTCCCACCCCAGTCCAGCCTTCGAATGACTGCAGCCTAGGCTGACACCCCCTGCACCTCCTGAGAGACCCAAGCCACCGCGCCAGCTAAGCCACAGAAACGGTGTGAGATGACAAGCGGGTTTTTGTTTTGAGCTGTTGAGCTTTGTGGCCATGTATTAAAAGCAGCAGGTTAACTATAGACTGTGGAGTGTGAGAGCAGAGAGAGACAGTGGACTGATCCTAATCAAGGTTTGGTAGGTTGGCCAAAGGGGTGGAAGGCAAGGAGGTGGTAGCATGAAAAAAGAGTGAAGTAGGACCGGAAGGCACCTCATATACAAGAAGCACATGGAAACGTCGGCCCTGGGGGTGTCTGAAGTTAGAGAGCACGTGAGTGAAAATAGAAGAGAGTGGCAAGACATTCAGCAGTCAGAGTGCAGTTTCCTATTTGAGGGAACATGTTGGGTGGTCGAGGTTAAGGGAAGGTGACATCAGGGCAGTAGGCTCGTGGACAATGAAGGAAGCCAGGACACCGGTGGGCTTAGGTTGGGAAGAAAGACTTGTATTTAGATGCCAAAGGTCTCCACATATATGGGGAAGAGGTTCAGGCCAGGAGACGACAGATAGAGGCGACTTCCCTGGGCGGCCCGAAGTCAGTAGTGAGAAGAGCACACAGGGTGTCGGCTGCCGGGAGGGTGCACACGATGGCCGGGCTGGCTGGGAGAGAGCAGGCCCAGGTGGCTGCAGATGGTCACTCCTGCTGCACCCTCCCCTGGCAGGACACCAGGGTCACCGAGATAAACAGGGATGATGCTGTCAGATAGCAAAGGCAGAAAACCCCGCCAGCCATGCAGCCTGGTCCTCCTCCCACTCTGGGCTGGGCTGGGCTGGGTTGGAGCGAGGGGACTGCATCCATCCGCTTGAGGCAGTGCCCCATCTTCCTCTTGTCCTGTGCCCCCCTCCCCCCACATAAACCCATGCATGCACACCACACACACACACACACACACACACACACATGCAGTGTTTCTTTTCCTTGGGTAGCTCCCAGTGTGGCCTCCCCCAAGGCTTCTTCCTTTCATGCCCACACCCCCTCTAGGCTCCTTGTGTTTCCCAGGCCCCTTCCCTGCTGAGGGCCTTTGCTGCCGAATCCCTCCTCTCTCAGGAGCTGGCTGGTCCGCCCGCTTCTCTCTCCCTTAGGTGAGCGTTCCCAGGGCCTGCAGTGTCCCAGACAAGTCTGCATCCCAGAAGAGGACAGCAGCCATTGCCCAGCTGTGTGCCTTCACCCTGAAATCTAATGTCTGTTTCTATATCGTGAAATTCACAAGGCTCCCAAGTTTGGATTTATCTGCCAGGAAAGTGCTTTCGAAAGGACAATGGCAAGTGTTCGGGTGATCCCCTGGCCTTCCTGCATGCACAGGCCACAGCCACACCCTCCTGGGCAGGGGCACATGTGGTGGCATCGCAGAGGTAAGATGCAGCCTGACAAAGCCAGAAACACCTTCTGTAAAACCACCAGCCGTCGGAAGGCAGGATCTCGATGCCCGTGGACACCACTCCTCTCCCTCTGCTTTTGCAGTTGTTTTATGTTGAAACAAGTCAGCTCCAGGCTGGATAACAAATGAATTCCAGCTTGTGGCCTGGCTGGTTTGTTTTGCTTGAGAGACGTTGTTTATGCTAAGGGCACCCCACTCCACAGTTGGATTTATGTTATGCAGAGTCTTGTCCATCATCTGGAAGCTGCTGTAAACAAGATAATCTTTGTCTCCCAGGAATGGGCCTGTTGCCAATAACTTTACATAAACACAAGCACCAGTTTCGTGTTTATATTGTCTGAGGTAACCGCTGGCAAGAGTTTCCAATGGCGCCACGGGCCCCTCTCTGGCTAAGGTGGTATCGGCTTTCGGAACTGACCTTGTGCGTGGAGCACTCACTTAGGGGAGATTTCATACTTAGCAGATGAGTGCTGCACCGGGCCTGCCTTCTGGGTGCTTTGGCATTTTTAATCCCATCACGTTAGCCTTGCCTCTTTTTGTGTTGGGTGAGCAGACAGGAGTGGTGGGAAGACTGTAGATGCGCTCATTGCAAACGTGAACTCAAGCTCCTGATGCCGCCAAAGAGGCTCCGAGGACGGTGATAAACAGGGCAGGGGTTCTGCTCTATGGAAGACGTTGTGTGTTGGGTTGCATTCCATGCAGATCATGCTTGGAATTTGTAGAAATCTGAGTGTCTGTGGCAATTCCAAACCAAGCAACCACAGGAACAGCGACTCTTCAAATAGTGATAAATTGTCTCTGTGGAGGAGTGAAGAGAAAAGCAATTTTAACTGCTAGGCTTCCCTGCAAAGAAAGCAAGAACAATGTGTATGTAGGGCCCACGTCTCCTTAGGAACTCACTGGACATGACTCTTGCAGCAGTAACTTTGGGTTAATATGCCAGACTTGAAATGCAGGACCTCGAAGTCGGTTTCTCAGAGCTGACTGGCCTCCTGTGGAACACCACTGCTGCAGGGCAGCGTGCGGGGCATGGGAAAGAGCATCTCAACACTCCGTGTAGGAAAACCTAGAGGAGTGTGGTCTTTATGGTCTCTTGTTGGAAATCTCTCAGGCCTAATTTGTAAACGCTCAAATGAATATAAACAAAATCAAAGAGTCAAAATACAGCCCACGTCTTAGGTGCCCCAGCCCCACCTCCTGCTACTGCCCCGGCGCCCACCTCAATGCAGCCTGCCAGCGTTTGCTTCCCAGCACCCCGTGCTTCCCCTGCATCTTGATGCCACGTTTTGGTAATTCTCATAATATTTCAAACTTTTTCATCATTATTATATTTGCTACGGTGATCTGTGATCAATGGTCTTTGATACTGCCATTGTCATTGTTTTGGGGTGCTAGGAACCATGCCCACGTAAGATACTGAACTTAATCTATAAACATTGTGAGTTCTGACTTCTCCAAGGGTAGGCAGGTGGTTCCCCTGTCTCCCTCCCTCTCCTGGGTCCTCCCCACTCCTTGAGAAACAACAGTATTGAAATTAGGCCAATTGGTAATCTTACAATGGCTTCCAAGTGTCCAGGTGAAAGGCAGAGTCCATTGATGTGACAAACTTCATGGATATTTTATCTTATGAAATTGCCTCAGCCACCACCGCCCTCAGCCACCACCACGCTTATCAGTCAGCAGCCGTCCACACATAGGCAAGACCCCCACCAAAAAGATTATGGCTTGCTGGAGGCTCAGATGCTGCTAGCATTTTTAAGCAATGAAATTTGTTTGTGTGTATTTTGTTTTTGGTTAAATATCCTTACCCCAGGATATTTTTTCTATTAATTCTTAGAGAGAACAGAAGGGGTGGGGAAAGAGAAAGGGAAAGAGGGAGACATTAATGTGAGAGAGGCACATTGATTAGTTGCCTCCTGCACAGATTCCGAGTCTGGATTGGGCCTGCAACCCAGGTACATGCCCTTGACCGTGAATTAAACCCAGATCCTTCAGTTCATGGGCGATACTCTAACCACTGAGCAAACCAGCCAGGATGCAATGAAGGTATGTACATTATTTCATTAAACATAATGTTATTGCACATTTATTAGACTATAGTATAGTGTAAACATAAGTTTTGTACACACTGGGAAATCAGAATGAATGTCACAACATGTGACTTCTGTTGTGATATTCATTTTATTGTGGTGGTCTTGAACCGAACCTGCAACATCTTCAAGCCATGTCTGTACTTCAGTTTATGGTGTTTGGTTTTATTCTGTGCAAAAGAAATGAGACATCAAACCAGCTCTCAGATTTTGCCTAGACCAGGGGTGGGAAGTCCGGCTCTCGGGCCGAATAAGGCCACGAAATCATTTGGTCTGGCCCTGCCAAGGCATCAGGGGTGAATTAATTCAATGTTTCACCAAATATAACAGGCTAGTTTTTAAGATGATAATTCTGTGTGACCCATGAGTGATGTTATAAGTACCTAAACGGCCCTTGGCCGAAACAAGGTCCCCCACCCCAGGCCCAAACTGTAGGCCCATGGATATAGTACTGGGTGGGGATGAAGACTGGGCCCTGGAGCTGAACTGTGCAGGGATGAGGGTGGCTTTTCCTCTTTCTTTATAAGCGACTACAGACAGTAATTCAATCCACTCAGTTTCCCTCCTGTAAGGTAGGACTGATAGCGGCACTTAGCTCATATGGCTGCTGAGAAAAGAGTCAGTTTACTTGGCTGTGGTGTGGCGCGAGCCATCACAGTGCTTCTCCGATGGACCCCTTCCTGCCAAGCACAATGTGGACGTGTAGCAGACACTCCTGATAGACCCAATGGAACAGCAGTATCAGGGAGGGCTCAGCGCAAAGAACAGAATCCACTCTAGCTGCTGGGAGGAACTGGGCTTAATGAAGCAAAATGACTTAGTAAGTCAGAGGGAAGGATGGAAAGCCTCTTGTAGGTTGAGCTTTTGGGGATGACTCCCAAAGCCACCACAGAGCTGTTCTCTCCTCTGCAATCAAGACACAGCCATGCTGCAGGCTCCAGAAACTACTCCTGCTCATCACAGTCTACACCAGTGAAACGCAAGGCCCTCTGCCTCCTGCTGACTAGGAATCACGCTGGCTGCTCTCAGTCCTAAGCCTGTCACAAACCTGAACTCACAGGTACAAGCTCGGGTGCTAAAAAGTTTGGAAAAGTTGTTCAGTGTTCCAGGCCCAGCAGGTCAGGAAGGTGAGCCAGAAGATAGGGGGGCTGAGCCCAGTCGAATGTGGGACAGGACTCAGGTGTGCCCTTTTCTTCCGACCTTCATTGCTCCCTGGCATCTGTGGACATGGATGAAATTCCAGGTGGTTCTAAAAGCTGTGTTCTTTTAGGCCGGTGCTGTAGAAAGTACTAGAAGATTCCAGAGATTTCTAGGAGACTAACAGGCAAAATATGAATGGAGACAAAACAGATATTGCTGAGCATCTAGAAATATTGGAGGGTAAATATAGTTTTTTAAATGACTTTTAAAAAATCAGAACATCTTCTATTATTCAATTAAAGTCAGTTGTCTATATTGTAAGGTTCTATAGGATATCATTATGGTATTGAAATTGCTTTATTCTTGCTAGTTAAAAGTGAAAAAACAAACAAACAGCCTGGCCAGTATGGCTCAGTGGTTGGGCAATGACCTATGAACCAGGAGATCACGGTTCGATTCCTGGTCAGGGCACATGCCTGGGTTGTGGGCTCAATCCCAAGTGTGGGGCATACAGGAGGCAGCTGATAGATGATTCTCTCTCATCATTGATGTTTCTCTCTCTCTCTCCCTCTCCCTTCCTCTCTGAGATCAATTAAAAAACAAAAGAAAGGAAGAAGGAAGAAAGGAAGGAAGGAAGGAAGGAAGGAAGGAAGGAAGGAAGGAAGGAAGGAAG